>VDFB02057199.1:0-14893 GCA_007258455.2 Sequoia sempervirens
CTATCCATCCTCCATTAAATAATTATTTTATGTAGCATCCCACCTCTTCTTCTATAATTAAATAATATTTTTTATTATTTAATTATTCACTTGCCATTCCTTAAATTAAATAATTATTTTTAGTATTTAATTTACACTTTTTCTAGCTAGGCCCTAAATCTCAACTACTTTCTTGAGTTTTGGTCCATCTTACCTATCCTTATCTCTTGTCCTCTCAATCAATCTCATCCATTGATAATCATACCTTATCATTCAATCATCACCCTTCATTTGAATTGGGATTCTATAAAAGTAAGTCATCACCCTTATTTCAATCCTAACCACTATCTTCAATATTTTGCTATTGTTATCTTGAGATCTAGCTATCAATTATCAACATCAAGCTTATTGAAGTACCTTTCATACTACAAATCTAGGAACACACAAAGCAAAATGGAGAAGAGCAATGGAGATTAATCAAATTTGGCATAGAGATTGAGTATTATTGCTTTATTATTTGGATTTATATTATCATTTATGCTTTATTGTTAGATTAGGGTCTTCATAGCTTGAATTAGGTAGTTTTGTGGTTGCTACTATTGATTCATGCTTATTCCCCAAAATTTTACCTGGTCTACAAACCCTATACCCTCAACCTTGTACCCTAAACCCTAAATGTTATCCCTCAACTCTATACCCTCAACCCTATACTTAAACCTTAAACCCTACACTCTCAACCATTAAACCTATACGTATATTATACCCTCAATCATATATGTTAAACCCTATATCCAATACCCTAAACCCTAATCCATTTACCCTATACACTTAACCTTATACCCTCAACCTTGAACATTATCCATCAATCATAAACCCGGAACCCTCAACCCTATACTTAAACCCTAAACCCTACATTCAACCTTGTGCCCTAAACCCAATATCCTCAACCCTATACCCAATATCCTAAACTGTAATCTATATACCCTATACACTTAACCCTATACCCTCAACCCTCAACACTATCCCTCAACCCTCAACCTTATACCTTAAACCCTAAACCCTAAACCCTACATCCTCAACCTTCATCCCTATACCCTATACCCTCAACCTTATAACATAAGTTACCTTGAACATTATCCCTCGACCCTATACTTAAACCCTAGACCCTCAATCCTAAACCCAATACCCTCAACCCTATACCCAATATTCTAAACCCTAATCCCTATACCCTATACACTTAAGCTTATACCCTCAACCCTATACCTTAAACCCTAAACCCTACACCCTCAACCTCATCCCTATATCCTATACCCCTCAACCTTATACCCTAAACCCTAAACATTATCCCTCAACTCTATGCCTCAACCCTATAATTAAACCCTAAACCCTACACTCTCAACCCTTAACTCTATACCTTATACCCAATACCCTCAACCCTATAGCCAATATTCTAAACCCTAATCCCTATACCCTATACAGTTGAGCTTATACCCCCAACCCTAAACATTATCCATTAATCATAAACATGCAACCCTCAACCCTATACTTAAACCTTAAAGCTTACATTCAACCTTGTGCCCTAATACCTAAACCGTGAACCCAAAACCTCAACCCTATACCCAATATCCTAAACCCTAATCCATATACCCTATACACTTAACCCTATACCCTCAACCCTGAACACTATCCCTCAACCCTCAGCCCTATACCTTAAACCCTAAACCCTACACCCTTAACCCTCATCCCTATACCCTCAACCTTATAATCTAAACCCTTAATATTATCCCTCAACCCTATACTTAAACCCTAAACCCTACATTCAACCTTATACTCTAAACCCTAAAACCTCAATCCTAAACCCAATACCTTCAACCCTATGTAGTGTAGGAAAATATACTCCTTTACATTTTCACACTATGTTTGGGTCCCTTAATAAATTGGACTTTTAAATTAAGCCTCTAATTGGCCCAATTATGCATCTACAAGCCTCATTAATTGTAATTTTTGAAAGGGGAATTAATATTTAATTAATGCAATTATCATTTTTAACACCCCAAAATGAATAGGTCTTGGCAATTCAGGTCAGGACCCATTCACCCTTGGGTGAATGGGTGCCCTTTAGTTACTAAATTCAAATTTAAAATGTTTTTGGAGGTCTTTTAATGATCCCAAATTCAAATTCAAATGTCAGCTTGTAATGTTTAATTTTTGGGAAATTAGAAAATCATCTATAAATACAAGGTTATTTTATCAACTCAAATCCTAGAAATTCATGAGAGGAAAAAATTATAGCAAATATTATTGTCAAAGGTGTTCAAGAGTAGATTTCTCAAGAATTTTTTGTAGTATTCAAGACCTCAAGCATCATGTCAAATTTATTTGCATGCATACATGTTTTTGGAGGTAACATTGTGATGTAGGTTTCAAACATTCAAGCATCAAGATCAAGATCTTGGAGAGATGTGTTAAATTTCAGTCCTTCAAGGATCTCCATTCAAAGGTTTCACTCAAGGGCTTGGTGAGTTGCAACATAGAAATTATTCATTCATCATTCCTTTCATGTTTCATTATTTCAATTCAAGGTTTAATTACCAAAACAGGGTTTGACCAAGGCAAACCCCAATTCACCAAAAACAAACAATTTTTGCAAAGCTTAGGTTGAAGAAGAATTGAAGATATATCAAAGGAGAAAAATTGCAAAAAAAATCAAAGTTACAAATTTTTCAACATTCTCATCAAGCCACAGAAACTCAGTTTTAGAATTTATTTCTGAATTGGCAATTGTGAAACCTGGAAGAATTGGGAGTGTGAACCTAGGTGTAGAGGACTGTAAATGCATATTTCAAGAACCCCTGTAGCAAGACCCATTCGGCCTTGGGAAAATGAGTCCTAGGAGGATACTCAACACTAAATTTTGGTGACAGGTGCATAAAATCCTAACCCTCTTAGATCTTTGAAACTTTCTAGATTTTGTTAGATTAAGGTTTTAAATTGATGATTCATTTTTTACATTTCATAATTGCATTTATTTGGTATTTTTATTCATCTCCCAAAAGTGCATTTCAGGTTGATTTACCCCATCCTAAGTCATAAGGAAAATAAGTTCTCTCTAGATTGACTCAGCTAAGGGTTGATAATCAATATTATTATAGATCTCTTTTTCCTAATAAAACAAGGAAGTGTAGGTGTATACCCCCTTATTAACATTCACCCTACATTTTCTACCATTTCATTTTGGTGAACTCGGCATTACAATACATCAAAAATTCTAAATTTGGAGTCCTTTAAAACCCTAGATCTAGGATTTGCATTAGTTTGCATCTCATATACATAGGTTTTAGGTTTTCATTTTGCATCCTTTAAAATCATGGGCATGCCAAATGTACAAGTTGACATTGCGCATCTAACTTTGATCTACTAACATCGTTTCTTCCTAAATCATCCCTCGGTCTAACTGTTTAATCAAATTCCCCTATCTGATTAAATTCATCAATATTCGTCTCTTAATTAAATAAATTATTTTGTCTAATTAAGTCACTTTCCCTTGTTAATTAAATCAATTCATCTGATCTAATTATCCCTATTTAATTAAATAATCAATTTATTTGATTAAATCTCTAAAGTCTATCTGTTAAATTAAATAAATTAAAACCTTATTTAATTTAATCTAGTACCATCCCTTTTAATTAAATAAATCAAAATCTTTATTTAATTAGCCTCTTATCATATTCCTCTCTTTTTGATTTAAATTAATCCAAAAATCTAAATCAAATTGTCAAATCAGCTAAATATCCCCTTAAATTAATCAAATCCTGATTAATTTAATCCTAATCACTCAAATCCTCTAGATTTTGCAACTTGCACAATTAAATCATTTATTTGATTTAATAATTCCCTATTTTCATTCAAAAAAGGCATCTAAGTGGGAATATTCCTCAAATTTGAAATCTCCCCCCAAAAGGACTTGTCCATCCAACAAAGCATTTAAAGCTCTTACATTGTCTCTTACATGTCTCCCACTTGGCATTTAACTCATTTTTCATCCCCCCTAAACATGTCATCTCATCAAATTCAAATTTCAAACTTGCACAATCCTCAAAACTTGCTCAACCTTCATCCTCTCACATGTTGACAAGTGGCATTATATCATTGGTTGAATCTTTGTCCCACATTGATCAAATTTGGACATCTCTTCAACTTATCATTCTATAAATACAATGCTTCACCATTCATTTTATCATCCACATTTCAAGCAAAGTTACTATGCTAAAATACTTAGCAATTCTCATCCATCTCATTGAATCATAGCTAGGTTTTTTTGCAGATTTTAAGCTTGGAGCATACATTCAAAGTCTTCATCAAGTGGATCAATCATCTTCAATCAACATTTGCATTCAAGGAGTTGGGAAAGGGCAAATCTCCACACACCTATTTGCACCAACTCCCTCAAGAGATCAAGAGTTTGCTTGCATTAGATAGGATTTAATTGTTTTATTTGTGTTCTTCATTTTCATTTCTTATCTTTTGCAAATTTCAAATGGATTTCTTGAGGAATCATTGGTTTCTAATCTTGTGTTTGATCTAATTGTTTGCATGTTTATTGTGTTTGTGCAAGGTATAGATTCAAATGGTTCACATATTGGCGCTAGAAGGAGGGCATACACCTCAAATCCAACACGTTTTTTAATAAAATTTCGCTGTTTTTTGACAGCACTATTCATTAACCCGCATATGATCACTATTTTAGTGTTTTTAGATTCAATTTTAAAATGACCATATCTTGGTCATACGTAGGTCTTTTTTGATGCTTTTTTTTTTAAAATAGGGTAGAATTTCACAAGCTATCCAATGGTGTAGGTGTTTCTTAACTTTAAATTAGTTAAAATTTTTAAATTTACATTTAAAGTAAACACATGATAACTTGGCTAAGTTTTAGGGTGTTTTGGTAAATGGTTTATCTAACCCCTATATCATTTTGTTTCTTTTGATCTCATCTAACATTTTGATCACTTTTGTAGGTTGGAAATTGAAATCGAAAGAAAGAGGAGCATGGAGATGATATTTTATCTAATCAAAGTGTTTTTTAACACTTAAGAGTTTGTTTAACACTTCTTCAAAGAATTTGTCATCCTTCTCCTTCTTAGGACACTAGTTTTCAATTGGGCTTAAAAGGAACCTTTTTCATTTCTTGCAAAGGCTAAAATGAACTTTAGGATCACAACTTACTAGATTTGGTTTATTGGATTAACAATTGAACAAGGCAATTTCTCACACTTCATTTGGTGCTTTAAAATGAAATCATCATTGCTTTGAGGGTTTAAAAAGAACAAGTGTAGTTTTGTTTGTTTGTGAGGGCTTACTTAGACTAAAGCCATTGGAAAAGGACGTATGCGCTTCTCTCGTGCTTTATAGTGATCTTGAGAATCAAAGGTCTTTTCCATGACTTTGGGTTGAGATAAAGCAATCACCTCCACACTTCGATTTGGGCTTAAAATTGAACAAACTATTGTGCGAGTGTGAGTGGGGACTTTGTTGCGTACATTCTCTCTCCTTGTTGCCTACAAGGATTGATCGAGTTACGAATATTGTTCTTCATTCGCTTTTGTTTATCTTAGAGGGCCCGCCTTGGGGAAAAAATGTCACCCAAGGGAGCTCAACCGGTAACACTCTAAAGCCAAGAGTATTTCAGTAGGGATATAAATGTGGATATTGGAAAAGCCAATATCACGCGGTTGATTCTGACAAGATGGATCGAAGGGGACTCTTGCCACGTTGGGTCAATCTCCTCTGAACGGAAAGTCCTTACTAGAACCCATGTGCTAGAATTTGCCAAAATCCTTAACTTATTTGTTGGTGCAAGAACGATCATTCTAAAGCCCCCCACATTTTACGGCTTTTAGTAGAGATGGAAAGCATGCCATGGGAGTTTCATGGGTGTTGGTGCTTGGCTTCCCTATATAAGTGAGTGTCCGGAGGGGAGCCAATGGGGTCAAGCATCTAACCATCCGCTAAAAGTAAGCATAGCTAGACTTGTCAAGTGGGGACTCAACAAACATTGTCTATCACATCCATAGGGCTTGTAATTATTTTTTGTTTGAAAACACAGTGTGTATTCGAACATTTTGCAAACAAACATTCAACATGGTTCTCAAAATTTCAAACCCTCTTTAAGACAAATATCATTGACTCAATCCATATGTTACTGCTTTTGCAGTTCACGTTCGTAGAGGTTCTAAGCGTGGATTATATCTCAATTTGTCTTCTTGAGTAAACAATAGAAAAACCTTGCCTTAAGTTCATTGAATTTCACATAAAATATCTTGTGGGGTTTAAAGAAATTAAGACATTGGACATCTTAGTTTGAAACTTTAATCAAAGAGAGTGTTTGGTAAAAAAAGCCATTAAGCAAAGATAACAAATTGGACCCCACACATGTGCTTGATATCTCTTGGTCATATTGGTCTTTTGATTGCTCTTAGAGAAAAGTGTGTTCTTCAATACCTTGGCGTAGTAAACAAAGTCTCTCTAAGTCTTTTAGGATCAAAATCAAACACTTCATTCACCTCAAACATTTATCAACATCATCCCACAAACAACTTTAGAGCTTTGAAAACGTCATTACCTAGACTTGGGTACATTTCCAAACCAAATCAAAATCATTTGTTTAGTTAGGTGTGTTTGGATGAATCCTTCCACGCACACTTAGTTAAATTATCACCTCTTTGAACAAGTTCATCCTAAGATAACATCCAACATTTTAGGGTTTACAAGTTCATCATCCACATCAAACAATCAAAATCAAAAGCCCTAAGTCTAGCATTTGATTCAAAGTTCCTAAACGTTCAACACTCACATCATTTACACCCTTCATCCTCCATCTCGTCATTGGTCCTAAGAACCTTAGAGGTCACTTTTGCTACAAGATCAAAACACAAGAAGAACATGGAATATAAACTAGATTCATACATCATGAGCGGTCCAAACCAACCAAACTATCCAAGCCTCACGAAATCATGGGATTATGGAAACTCACATCCATACATAGGATCACTATCTCCTACGAATAGCAATAGCACAACAAGTGTGAGTATGCCCAAGTCAAAGTTTGGAACACATTTCCCAATGATAGATCTAAGTCCAAACCTACAAATCCACCAATCGAATAATCAATGCATGAGCCTTGAAACAAACAATGTCATTCCACCAAATCCCTACAAACCAAATGTGGATGTACCAAGTGCAACTTTTCGAAACATGAATCCTAACTCGGAAAACTTTGGAAAAATGATTCCCAATACCAACAATGTTCATCCTATCATGCCAAATCTGAACATCATCCCAAATCAGAACATTATCCAAAGTCAATTTTCCCATAATCCCATTCAAAAACAAAGCATGCATGCCAAAACTACTTGAACACAAAAATCAACTATCTCAAGTGAGTCAAACAAAATCAAGAACAAATTTGGCGAGATCAAATTCGGAACTTTCCAAAATAGTTGAGGCATTAGCCAAGGGAAATCTCCACACACACCTATTTGCACCAACTCCCTCAAGAGATCAAGAGTTTGCTTGCATTAGATAGGATTTAATTGTTTCATTTGTGTTCTTCATTTTCATTTCTTATCTTTTGCAAATTTCAAATGGATTTCTTGAGGAATCATTGGTTTCTAATCTTGTGTTTGATCTAATTGTTTGCATGTTTATTGTGTTTGTGCAAGGTATAGATTCAAATGGTTCACAAAATCTAAAAAATTCAAAAATTTGCATGTATTTTACATTGATTTTGTATAGTACTTGCATATTGGTGTATGTTCAATCATTCACATTCAAAAATTGAGTCAAAATTACATTTTAAAAAGTGTTATATTGTTCATCATTTACCATTCAATTCACTTGCATTTAAACATAAAAATCTAGAAAATCAGTCATTGAAACCATAGTTTGCCACTAGAGATAGGAAACCCTAGCTGTACGCCTTAGATTCAGATTTAAATTTTAAAACCCTTGTGCTCAGACTCATTCACCCTAGAGCGAATATGACCCTGTACAAGTGGTTTTCTAGATTTTTGGGTGCATTTTTATGTTTTTTTCTATATTCTATTTCTACTATTGCATTTGTATTTTGAAAATATAGAATAGTCTAATTTGAATGTTGAAAAAGTTGTTCTTTTAGTGCAAATTTGGGGAAAATGAATTTTATTTTTTGTTTCAGTTTTAAATTATTGCAAATCTTTGGTTGTTTATTTTATCATTGTATTAGATAAGTTATTTTTCAATTTTCAAACATTAGAAACCATAAACAATCTCAAAACACTAAATAAAAAATCACACATTAAATGGTCAACCTTAGAAAAAGCATAGTCATTTGACAATGTCATATGTCTTTCTACAAGTTAACATATCCCTCAAGCCCTTTAGTAGTGATGGCTTTGATATGTTAGATGAATCCCTTGAGGATTTCATCTCACAAGGATCATCCACTAAGGCTTATTATGACAAACCAAAACAAAGCCAAGTTAATGCAATCAAACCTCAACTTACCATTTACCTGCCCTCACATCAACAAACACAAGTTCAAACCAAATTTGTACATATCATAGGACCGCCTAAAAAAAACCATTATCTCAAGGAACCATTTTGAACTATGCAAGGCAACTTACTAGTAACAATGTTTCACAACAATCAAGTTACAACACCATTTCTCATACATATAACACAAGGAATAATAGGAAACCACAAAAAATGCCTACTTCATTACCATTACCTCAACCAATCTTACCTAGTGCTCCTCATTTTCCTTTGCACAATGGAAAGGAGTATAATCTTATGGAACAACTTAAAAACACTCTTGCGAAGATTTCTTTATGGTATCTTATTCAAGCCTCACCTAATTACCATAGCATGTTTCAAAATGCTTTACAACAAGTAGTCATCCCTCCATGTGTAACCAAATGATGTATTAGCCCTAATTCAAGGTATGAACTCTATTAACATTGACATTATCTCTCACCAAGATGAGTTACCTCCAATGGAAATACAAAAACAAAATGAAGCCTTCATGGTAATGACTTTCATTAACAAATGTGGAATAAAAAGAACTCTCATTGATAATTTGGTTTGGTTCTTAATGTGTGTAGTATGAACCTTTTAGATGAGATTGGAGTGGATAAGGATGTGATTGAACCTAATTCTTTAGCTATTCATGGATTTGATAATGTGGGAAAACAACCTTTGGGTTTGATAACATTACCTATTAGAGTTGGAAAGGTCACATTACATACTCCTATCCATGTGATGCCTCAAGATCTTTCATATAATCTTCTTTTGGGTAGACCATGGATCTGTGAGATGAATGGGGTACCTGTAGCTCTTCATCACTTAATTAAATATGTAGATATAACAATAAGGTTTATATAATCAAGCCTTACCGTCACCCAAAAAGTTGTTTGCACACTGAGAAAGACAAGGAAAGTCCTTTGAAAAAATTAATACCAACTTCAAAAGTCAAGCCCATGCAAGAGGAAGAAAAAGTAAGCATATTGAAGAAGTGACAAAGTTACTGGAAGATGATTGGGGTTCACTGGGTTTTACACCTATATTCATGGGAAAATACAAAATCATAACAAAAGAACCTGAAAAGGGAAAATAAACAATGGTAATATCAACAAAAAATTTGGAGGAACCTTCACAAGCATCTACTTCAACCACTTTAGAAGAGGACACAAGTTACCCAACAAGCTTTGATGAAGTTTATTATGAACAAACACCAAATCCAAAAAAAATGAAAAAGCTTTATGGAAGAGGTTATGAGCTTTTGAAAAAACTTTTCTATAATGGAAAGAGATATGGTGCTAGATAACAAGGTATCCATGTCCCTATAGATTCGTACACACAAGAAACAAATAGTGGTCTTGGTTATTGTCCTTCAAAATAAATGAACACATCAAAGAAACCTTCAATTAATATCAATTTCATCACATGAAACACTCCTAGGACATCTTCAAACACATGTCTTAGTAATGATTGGGGTTCATTAGATTTTACACCATCCTTTAAGGGAGAGTACAAAATCTCACAATCTAAAGAGTCTTGTGTATGTATGACACCTTGTAGAAAGCAAAAGATATCTTTGTCACTAAAGAAAGGAACATCTTATACTATTAATCAAGATACTATCTTGTTGAGGCTTCTCCAAGCCCGCTTGATATCGCTCCCTCCAAAAACATGAAAGAAATTCTACAACAAGAGATCATTCTGTGCATATCATCGAGTACATGGGCACTCTACTAATGAATGTAAGGCTTTGAGAAATAAAATTCAACATCTTAAGAATTGTGGTGCTCTTCATTGTGTTGATGCACCTATTTCCTCTAATTGTTAATGATTTTCATCCTATCATGTTGCTCATCACTATGTGAAATTAGTAGCTTTATGTGTTTTGCTCATTTCCATTCATGGTGGTACAATTTTAGGTGCAACCATATTTCTATTGATAGCAACATGGTGGTTCTTGGTGGTTGGATTTGTCTCTATGATTGGGGGGCAAGGATAACTAGTTTTTCAAGGTGTACATTCTTTTCAAGGATCACCCTTTCCTCTCTTTCTACTTAAAATACCAACATAGCAAGTATGTTGAAATTTTAAGTGGAGAGAATATTGTCCCCCATTCATTGTTTGCATGTTCCCTTCTTAGTGATGATAGCATACATCTCCTAGAAAGTGTGAATTTTTTATTCAAAGTGTGGCTTTCTTGATCTATGTGATGTGTCTCCCTTGTGGTGATATTATACTTGATTTTCTACAAGAGTGTGACCTTTCTTGGCATATGACATTCATCTTAGTGGTGATGCTACGAATTGCATTCCTTAAGTTGTGAATCTTTTATCCATGACTAGTCCTCTCTTGGAGACATTAAGCATGGTGTTCCCTAAGGTGAGACCTTTCATGAACTAAGAAAAACCCCTTTGAGTATCATATTTGATGTATCAAGGACACCAATAATAACACAATTTGCTTGCCAATGAAGCCTTTATATTTTTCAAATGGCCACCAAACATAACACAACTTGCTTGCTAGTGGAGCCTTTTTCATGAGTTTCTAGCATAACACAACTTGCTAGCCTTTTGACCATTTTTTTGGCACCTTATCAAAGTTATTAGGAGGTATAACTTTTGTATGGTTAGTACAATGGGATCCTATACCTAGCACAACTTCCCATTAGCCACTTTTTGGGACTCACCTAGTGGACAACAAATTTTCACTAGCCCATGTGAGTGAATTTTGTTTGCATAATGGACAATAGGTTTCCACTTGTGAATGTTTTAGGACAAATAGCTAAGGATTGATCCATACCATTTCGACAAAAAAAAGGCTTGATCCGCCCCTTGCTCTTTTCTTTTCACATTAATTTTGACATTGTATGTTTGTGTATCTTGTCTTGTTGCTTCATATCATACATTCATGTGTGTCCCTTTGTACTTATGTTGGTTTTTCATGGGATCTTAGACCCTGGGGGCTTGGCCACCTCCTTGATCTTTTTCATCCTATCCCATCAACATTTGTGGACTTTGACCCCTCTTGATGCATATTTTTCTACTTTAGTGTGAGTCTAAGCGCAAGTTCATACTCTCACTAAAGTGGGGGTTAAATGCAATGTAGGAAAATGTACTCCCTTACATTTTCACACTATGTTTAGGTCCTTAATTAATTGGACTTAATTAAGCCTCTAATTGGTCCTATTATGCATCTACAAACCTAATTAATTACAATTTCTGAAAGGGGAATGATTTGATTAATGCAATTATCATTTTTAACACCTTGAAATGAATAGGTCCTCACAATTTAGGTCAGGACCCATTCACCCTTGGGTGAATGGGTCCCCTTTGGTTGCTTAATTCAAATTTTTAATGTGATTTTGGTAGCCTTTTTTTAATCCCAAATTCAAATTCAAATGTCAGCTTGTAATGTTTAATTTTTGAGAAATTAGAAAATTACATATAAAAGCAAGGTCATTTTATCAATTCAAATCCTAGAAATTCATGAGAGCATCAATCAAAATTTCACAAGAGCTAATATTATTGTCAAAGGTGTTTCAGGCTTATATTTCTTAAGCATTTTTTCAGCATTCAAGATCTCAAGCATCCATGTAAATTTATTGTTTATGCTTGTTTTGAAGCTAACATTGTGATGTAGGTTTGTGACTAAACTGACAAGATCAAGACTTTGGAAGTGTATTAAATTTAGTCTTCAGGATCTCCATTTGATTTTTCACTCAGTTTAGTGAGTTGCAACATGTGTTGTGACCTGTTCCTTTGTATATTTATTTCAATTCAAGGTTTAATTACCAAAATAGGGTTTGACCAAGGCAAACCCCCATTCACAAAAGACATAATTTTTCCCTCTAGTGTGTTTTGCAAATCTTAGGCTGAAGAAGAATTGAAGATCTATCAAAGGAGAAAATTTGAAAAAAAATTCAAAGTTGCAAAGTTGTCAACATTGTCGTCAAGCCACAAAAACTCACTTTCAAAATTTATTTCTAATTTTTTTACTGTGAAACCTAAAAGAATTGGTAGTGCGTACCTAGGTGTAGAGGACTGTAAAAGAAAATTTTGAACCCCTATATCAAGACCCATTTTCCCTTGGGTGAATGAGTTCCAAGAGGACAATCTACACTAACTTTTAGTGATAGGTGCGTAAAATCCTAACCCTCTCAGATCTGCTAAAACTTTTTGGATTCTGTTAGATTAAGGTTTTAAATTGATGATTCATGTTTTACATTGCATAATTGAATTTTTGGTATTTTTCATTAATCTCCAAAAAGTGCATTTTAGGTTGATTTATCCCATCCTAAGGCATAAGAAAAATAGTAAGATCTCTCTCTAAATTGACTCACCTAAGGGTTAATATTTAATCTTATTATAAGGAATCTCTTTTTCCTAATGAAATAGGGAAGTGTAGGTGTATACCCCCTTATTAACATCCACCCTACATTTTCAACCATTTCACCCTATACTCAATGTTCTAAACCCTAATCCCTATACCCTATACACTTAACCCTATACCCTCAACCTTGAACACTATCCCTCAACCCTCAACCTTATACCTTAAACCCCAAACCACACCTTCAACCCTCATTCCAATACCCTATACCCTCAAACTTATACCCTAAACCCTAAACATTAATCCTCAACTCTATACCCTCAACCCTATACTTAAACCCTAAACCCTACACTCTCAACCCTTAACCTTATACCTTATAACATCAACTCTATACCCTATGTACCCTATACCAAATATCCTAAACCATAATCCCTATACCCTATACACTTAACCTTGACCCTCAACCTTGAACATTATCCCTCAATTGTAAACCTACAACCCTTAACCCTATACTTAAACCTTAAACCCTACATTCAATATTGTACCCTAAACCCTATACCCTCAGCCATCAACACTAAACCCAATACCCTCAACCATATTCCCTATATCCTAAACCCTAATCCCTATATCCTATACACTTAACCCTATACCTTGAACGCTAAACACTATCCCTCAACCCTATACCTTAAACCCAAAACCCTACACCCTCAACCCTCATCCCTATACCCTATACCCTCAACCTTATAACCTAAACCCAAAACATTATCCCTCAACCCTATACTTAAACCCTAACCCCTACATTCAACCTTGTACTCTAAACCCTAATCTACACACACTTAGCTTAGGGATGGGATTTTGAAACAAATTTAGAAAAGTATATCTTCCTTCTGTGAACAATCATCTAAAGCATACTATTATCTAGCTTCTTTGAGTATGGAGAGAGGAAGGAGTCCTTAACTAATGCCTCAACCAAAAACACTACATGTGATGAGGAAGAATGTCTAGCCAAGGATGTCGCATGCAACACATAATCCACATATTAATCAATAGTAATAATTCCCCCATAACCCACCAACTATGTTATGGGGATATACATAGGATATCTATATATTGGTTCAAAATTTAAATTCCCAACAGGGAGCAATTGCGCCACCTCAAATGCACCCACCCTATGGGAGGCCACTTTAGGAGGATCCACCAAGATCACATCATAGTTCACTTTATGGGGCGTATAATATGGATACTCATTCACCATATATTTAAAAAAAATACATTAATCTACAATAAAATGATCAAGGAGCACATTCTGACACCATGTGATAGAGCTCACATTCCTACAATGATAATTGAGACATTCAAAAGCAATATGTCTCATAGAAAAATATCATTTACAATGAAACAATAGTCTCTCATAATCATGCAACTGAATTCAATGACTATGCTTAACCAACAAAATAATATCCCCTTGAAGTTCCTTAGAAATGTCAGTATTTTCCAAAATATAGGCAAATGTACTATATGATTGATGTTGGATGTGATTGAATCCACCCTCAAAAAATCACCACTAACATTGTCATATATCCTCAAAGTACAAAATCTTCTCAAAATTGAAGACGGACAACCTCACCAAAACTAGCATAATATTGAGATATCAAATCATAGGGTTGAAAAAATGGAACCAAAAGTTTAGAGAAAGATAATGCTTGCTCCACATCCACATGCAACTATCCAACACCAATTTTAAGTCCTCTGTATTTTTAAAGCATGTGATAAAGAAATCCTTGGGACGGGGAAAATTTCTAGTTACACCTTCAATGAGAGGCATCCAAGACTTTATAACCCACTTATTTAGGTCCAAAAGAGAATGAGAGAAATGTTTAACTCTATAGATTATAATTCAATGTGAATAAAAAGATTCATTGTCTAACACATCCTACCCATAAACCATGACAAGGGAGGACTACATGAAAAAATTCAAGGGGCAAAATTTTCCACATTGAGGAAGGTGACATGAATTAATAGGAGCCCATGT
>VDFB02057200.1:0-49536 GCA_007258455.2 Sequoia sempervirens
CCCCTAACCTTACGCACATTTTGATAAAATGGAAAACAAGTGGCTTTTATCATTTCTTTGTTGACACTATCTTGTATTTGTTTAAGGGGAACATCACCATGTACTTCTTCTCGCATGCGGGAAAGAATAGCAGTCACTCTGTCTGGGGAATATGCACTAGTCCTCTCAAGTTCATCTTTTAGTTTTTCTAGACTATGCAATATTAACATGCATGGTTCATTATATATCCCCGGGTTTGCACCCTGTGCTAATGAATCTCTTAATTTTTTTATCTCATTACTAGTATTTGCAAACAAAGAATCTGGCACAGGCGGAACATGATCTACATTTTCCATGTTATATATCTAAAAAAAAATAATGAGACTTTGGTAAATAATATATCTAGATAAAAAGAATACAAATCTAAAATAGAACTTGTAATAATTCATCTACTCATCAATAATATTTTCATACTATTAACTTGGTTTAAAAAGAATTGGAAGACAACTATAATCTATAACATAGCATCCTTAAATGGTTCAAATTATAAATGAAACGATGAAAGAAAGAATAAGAATACAAAGATTAAAGTATATAATCATTTGAAAATAATTGGGGATAAAAATATTTAATCTAATAATTGTTAACATAAATGAACTTCAATTATATAGCCTTGAGAACATCAAAAAATTATAGATTGGAAAGAAAAATAAATATGTCACATTACTTGAATCAAATCTAATAAAGTTTGACTTTATTGCATATTTGTTATAAATATCTCATATGAACCAATGAAACTCAATGTGTCTCCAAATTACATAAGAAGAGAGAACCTAAATGTGAAAAAGAAAAAGAAAAAGAAATCCATCTTTTTGTAATGAGTTTATTAAAATTTAAAAACATTCAAGAACCCCAAAATGGTTTGAAATTGATGAGCATAATAGAAATTTTTGAAGGCAAGAGGTCATCACAAACCATTCGGTTGTGGGCTTCAAAAATTTTCAATGAATGGTTTTCCAATAAGATGTATTAACCAAAATATTCCAAATTTTTATACAATTACTAAAGATGTACAAAATGATACCTTTACTAAATAAATTTCAAAATGCATCATTAAATGTATATTAACATCATTCGCACTCTAATTAAGAACATTAAAAACAACACGGAACACAAAGAGATAAAATTAAAAAGTTCCAACTAATGATGTTATAATAATCCTCCCCAAGTTGATCCTCTCATCCCAATCATCATACTTAATGTTTTGGTACTTGAATAATGTTTATTATATTATGTGCTCCTCAACACTATGTAAATTAGAACTCTTAATAAACATGTTTTTTAAGAGGAAGCATTTTCTCTTTCTATTACCATAACGATTATTCTTGTTTTGTAACTTGGTATTTCTACTTGTAGATTTTCAACTTTTTATTATGTAAATCATTCTTTGATACCCAAGTAGTTTAAAGGTTTTCTTGAATCTGATTTAGTTTTTAGATTTAAGTGCTTTCTCATTGTCTAATTTCTTAATCAAATCTAAACATTGTTCGATCCTTATTTCCTTCTAATACCAAAATCATCCTCTTTTCCTAACTATAAGAAGTCATAGTTCAATCCCACCATGGTTGTGAATCAAGCTAAAATGGGTATGATTGGGAATATGCATGATACTAAATTTATCATAATGGAGAAGAATCATTTGACCATGAGGCCCTTGTTGAGAAAATGGTAATCAAGATATAGCTTTGATGCACACAACCTTTCTTTGGATCTTGCAAATTTGGCTATTAATATTAATCCTAATACAATGATTGATCTCCTTCATATACTATGTTGATTAATAAACCATGTGGAAAGAAAGTACTTAAAGTTAAATAGGTAAAAGGATAAGCTCAACAATCCCTTTGAGTGAGTAATATTCTTGCGTTTCTCCATCCCAAGCTTCTTCTATTTGTATGACTTCCTCATACGTGAACTTTACTCCTATCTATCTTGTACATTTTATTTCTCCTTCACCAATCCTCGGATTTATCCTCTCCTTTTTCCTAGATCTCATCTCATGCTTACTTATTATGATGCACATAGTTCTCTTGTCTCCACATTAGTTCTCATTAGTTTTGCTTACACTTCCCATGTTCCCCTCACTGTGATATTCCTATGCAAGTCTTTGTCACTCCACACTCATTTATTATGTCACAACAATTTTATACACCACCTTCCATTTCTCATCTTGCCACTTTCATTCATGTCCTTAATCCTAGTGTGCCTCTATCTACCCTTGACATTAATGTTTAAAGGCTTGTTGAGATGAAAAGTAATGTTGATTCCTTACCTAATGGAAACAAAAAAAGACATACATATAAAAATCAAACACAATTCAATTTCTATTGAAAATTTTACATATCCATTTTTGTTGGATTTTTGGATCCTAGATTTGAGATGCACAATGTTAAAGGAGATCCCATGACACATTCAAGGTTCTTTAGTGCTACATATTTGGATTTTGTGTATGATGACAAGTTATTGGCTAAGTTCTTCCCATGAAATTTAATAGTATTATCTTCCATTTGGGTCTATTTTTAATATTGAAATTGGTCAATGCAAATATTGGGAATGTTGGATTGAAGTTTATTATTTTAGATTTTTTGACTGTAAACAAGGATCTACAAAGTATATACATTCTTAACATTTGCATGTGCAAGTGAGATGAATGTTAAGAACTAAAGTTGTTAGAGGCTACCACACTTAATTATGGATCTTCTAATGCTTCATCTACATCATCCTACCCTTGTAAATTTGAAAAGAAAAATATTTCCAAAAGGATAGTAAAAAATAATGGAAATGACCATTGTACAAACTATACATTATAAATTTTTCTAATATAATTATGACTCTAAAGCCTCCAACTTTTTCCTTTGTAAAATGTGCTTCAAAATTTACTTAGTGCTTGCATGATTACACTTCCTCCTATTAGGCCATTAGATAAATCTAAAGTTATTCCCAAAAGATATAATGAGAAAGAATTTTGTTATTAAATTGTAGAGTTAATAGTAATTATACTCAACATTTTATGGGATTAAGGAATAATTGATTAAGGATTTGATTGATAAAAAAAAATAGGTTGAGGGGGTTAATATTGGGTCAATCCTTCAATTGTTCCTCCTAATGAAAATTTAAATATTTTACACTAAATAAATCTAATAAAATGGTTTTATATGAGGGTCATGAGATTGAGGTACATATACATGTTGACGAGCTTGAAATCATTGATTCACCTATGTATGTGAGGAATGATTTGTTGGTATTAATAAAAATTATAAGGGTACTTATTCTTCTTCTTATGTACTAGAGTGATTGAATTTTATAGAAATTTCTATGGACTAACCAGTATTCAAACTTAGGACCTCCCATTTGGTGTTAGGATGCTCTACTATTGAGCTAATGGCTCACATTGTGATGAGTCCTTTTATGGCTTAGGTGTGTATCATTTCTCCAACACACTCCCTTGAGCCACAACATAGGTGTCAAATGCACCTAGCTTGGCTCTAATACCATGTTGAAATTTCCATGAACTAGTTAGGATGCAAATCTCCACCACTAAGCTACCCACCCACTTTATGACAAGTCAATTTACGGTTTAGGTATGCTAATTTTTTCGACACCTTTTCACATTGTGAGATATTACCAAATAATTATAATGGTCCTTTGGTTTTGTGTGGATCATGAACCATGTAAGGGTGTGTTTATTGATCTTACTCACCAATAAAATGTATGCATTGAATAATTTTTGTTTTATCATCATTTTATAAACAAGCATATGCATATTTGAGGGTTTATTTAAAATTGACTAATGATATGTTGATTGAAACTATAGGATACATTATTTTACCTTAATTTTTTGGTCTAAAAGATGAGGGAAGTTCTTATTCTATGTCATATTATTTGTTCTTTAGATGTATCTCATATTTTACTTGGGTATCCATGGATAAAACAATATCAAGCAACATCATCTATGTCATGCCATCAAGGTATCAAATATGTTTGAACACTAGTAAAGAGGTTACAATTGCAAGAGATCCGTATATGCCTTTATTTTAGATTAAGTCATTTAACCTTAAATAATTTTAAGAACATACCTAAGGATCCTCTATATAAGTGCAAGGATTCTTTGCCTAAGTTGTAAAAATTTCAAAAGGAATAACAATGGTGGGAAAATCAAGACAAGATGCAACAATTTAGAATTCCTAAAGGGTTTACAATTATTAGAGCCAAAGTAGGTTATATGTAGGTTTTATATTATAAAATGATTCAAGAATCTATAAGGCCAAAAGAACCATAAGCATTGCAAACTTTAGTTTAGAAGCATAAGGGATTGGATATTTTCATTCCTAAACATGGTTTTCATAAAAAAAATTACTCATGTAGCAAGCACACTATAGAATTCACAAAGAAGGTTAGGGTTTTTAGCTTCATTTGTTATATGGAGATATTTTATTGTAATGTACATAATCAATGATATGATTCTTGATTTTTTATAAGATTTAATATTATGACACCTTAACAAACCAAGCTATGACTTTCATGGTTCACTCCTACATGTATGAAATTTACATTTTCATCTACAAGTTTGACCCTAAATTTGTAGTTTTAAAATTATTTTGTGACCTTGACCCCTACACTTCTAGTCTTTAGGAATTTATTTATCTCCATTTTTTAGACTATGTTGAGAGCCATTATAATGTTTCTTTGCACTAACTTTGGGAGGAAACTCATTTTCCTTTACTCAAGCCCTTGGATTCATTTAAAAAAATTGAACAAGTTAAAATACATGCCAAATATAAATGCAAGTTCAATGGGTGTAGTTTTGAATTATAGACCTCTCACCCTAACAGATAGTTGATAGTTTTGATAGGGAAGCAAAATACTATATTGAAAATGCTTGAAAAAATTTCAAACAAATGCAATTTGAATTCATTTTAACCTGTCAATAGTGCTCGATATCCAAATTGGAATGATGAATTTCGAATAGATGAACTCAAATTTGCTTTGGCCAGAAAGAAACACCTTCGTTTGGTCGCCATCATGCTCTCGGGTTGCCGCACACACCAGGGACAATAGGGACAGTGACTGGTAAAACAAATAGTAAAAGTGACAGGGAAAAGTGAACAAATTTTTTCTTTTTGTCATATTAGGGGGTTCGTTCGAACCCATGTTCGACCGAACCTATTTAAATATTGTTTTTTTTTAGGGTTTCTTTGGTTCGGTCGAAGCATGGGTTCAGCTGAACACAATGGTTTGACCGAACCAATTCTTTGGTTCAGTCGAACCATTGTGTTCGGCCGAACCCATGAAATATGGTGAACAAGAAAAATGTGAAATTTCCTTCCTCTAATAAAGTGTAAACCACTATTCTAAAGCCACCTTGATGTCTGGGCAACTAACAGAGGTATCGTCAAAAGTTATGCCAGCACTATGATGTCTCCTCAACAATGAGATGAGTTCGTCGAAGGATATTGCCTTCGGCAAAGGGTCTTCCCAATAGTGATTGTCTTGGCGACCACTGTGGATATCGGTATAACTCCTGCAGCTCGATATGAAGTCTTGCCGACAGTACCAAGCTATGCCGACCGTCTTGTGAAGTATACTCGCATCGGGGAGAAACGATTAGTGTCTCACTAACATGCAATGTTGTTTGATGGATGCTTTGACCGTCTGGAATCTATGGGGCATGAGTTCGACCAATTAGATGGGAGCTAAGGACGCACCATGAGCCATTTGATTTCTTGACTCCCCCCTGTGGACGAGATCAATAGAGCACAAGCAACGTGTATCTGCTCTGAGAATAAAGCAATGAATCAGATTGATATCTAGAAGGTGTCATCAAGCAATGGAAAGGCGGAGACCACAGGGACAGCCAGGATGTCAACTGGCAAGAGTTCAAAGCGGCTCTAAGGGAAGTTCAAGAGGGACATGAGGACCAAAAGTTAATGTTGCAAAAGATCTTAAGGCTTCCCCTGAGGGTGATCTGTCACCAAGATGGACACGAGGATGCAATTGGATGCCGAATTAATTTCATTTAAAGATCTAAGGGTAGATCTTTATGGACGTATATTTTTGTAAGCCCTGAGGGGCCGACCTTACTTTTGGATACAAGGCATTTTTGCCTCTTTGAAAAGGAGTTCTCCTTATGCTTTTCGAAAGTCTGTGACTCTTTTGCAGTCCTCTCTCAGATTGGCACAATTTTGTAACTCATTCAGAGCATAATATACATAACTTACCTTGATCACTATGGATGTTTCAAATTACCATCTTGTTCTTGCAAAGTGTTGTGCATTTCAGATTAATGATCAAGTTATTTTGTGAATTTCTTTCATTCCTTTATAACTTTATCTTGTGTTTTCATGCCTTCCTTTGCAAAAGTATCATTATACAAATCACAAACTGTGTTCACTTTAGTCACACATGGATTCTAATATGTGAAAATCTTTTTTCTTTTTTTGAAAAGTGTGTGAATCGAACCTACTTGTGAAAGATTAATGCAAAGCTTTACAAAATTTGATGTGTAATCTTATGTTCATTGTAAATTTTCAAGTGTAAACCAAGTATTCCATTGCTCTTGTCAATTTGGTGCATCACCATAGGGTTTAGTTTTAATTTTACAACATTCTCCTTCCCCCTTTTCCTTTCAAAATCAATAGTTTTAGGTGATAGGACAAAGGAAGCCGGCCTTCTCCGGAGGTTGACCTCTGTTTACAAGAAACCCACATCTTTAGAGGTCTTCCCATGTTACATTGAGGTGTTGAACATCAGGTTCAACAGGGTGCAACTTCAAGTGATAGCAGTTTTTGGCACGCCTGGTTGGACTGTGAATTGCTTCTCAGTTCATGTTTATGCATTTTATTGCTATTGTTTGGTGTGTGCAACAGTAGTTTCATCATTTTGGAGGAATTTTCTTTACATACCTGGCAACTCCGAGCTCAAATCTTCTCGTTTCACAGGCATAAGTGTTGGTATGTCTCAAAAGAATCTGTTATTTTTGAGTTTCTAGTTCTTTCAATAAAAAAATGTCCAATATTCATGAAAGTGGTTACTATTACCCTTCATATCATGAGAGTGTTGCTCCTACACAATCACATTCAACCAACCATAGTGCTGGTTTCGGCCCAATTCCCCTTGCAGTAACAACTAATCAACATTTTCATCATGTCTCCCACCCTCCCACTCTGGTTCAACCTTTGTTTCAATCAATATTTGATCAAAATAAGCCTCAAGAGGAGGTTTCTGAGGTTAACCAGTATGATTATTTATCTAATCATCCTCAAAGACATCCATACTAGAGCATATTGGAGCTTCTCCAATAGATTGATCATACGTTGTGGGATCTAAGTCAAGGTCTTCACAATATGACGATTAATGTTATTAGTAAGGTGCTTGTGTGCCTATCTAGGATGTTGGTTGATATCAAGGTGTAGAAAGGTATCATTACGCAGCAACAAGAAATGGCTGAACAAGTCTACTTTTATGATCAAGAAAGAATGGCAGAAAGAGTCCAGTTCGAGGGAGACCTTAAACATGAAATAGATGCTAAGGAAGAACAAATGAAGCTGCTCTTTGCTCAGGTGCAGAATACTCAAGCTTACTTAGATTATCAGCACCAACTAATGGAGGAGTTTAAAAAGAGGCAGCTTGAGGGTAGTTCCAAAGGAAAGAGAGCTATTGCAGAAGAAGAGCAGCCCAGTGATCAAGTTAGTTCATTCACCATGGAGGAGACTAGAATTCCAAATCTGGTACATCTAGCTATGGAGGAATATAGAAAACAACAACAACAAATGATTGAACAATAGGAAGAAATTGGAGAGTTGTTGATAGATGATAATCAACAAGACAATGGAGGCTTAATTCAGGAAGAAGAGCCTGAATTTGAACCTAATTTTATCCTCCAAGTTGAAGAGTTTTGCTCAAGGTTGGATGCTAAAGAATCAAAAGAATTAGAAGAGGTTGTCACTCATGGTAAGTTGGAACAACAGGTTCACAAGATTGAAGAAGTGATGAAACAACATGAAAAACCTCATGAACTTGATTTGCAAAGTCATAACTGGTTGGAGGAGCTTCCATTCCATTATACAGAGGAACTTGAGACTTCATCACCACTTGAATTGTTGTCTTCTTGCGTTGAAAATGACAAACTTGAATCAGAATGTAACTCTTCCAACAATGATTAGAACTATGAGTAGCTTTCATTCTAGTTTATAAAAGAGCTTGAGGTTGGTGTATTGATTGAAAGTGTGTTGGGGGAAGCCATCTCATTATTCTCCATTGAAGGAGTGAATGTTCATTGTGCAAAAGATGAGCATACTAGGGAGGCTACTATTCTTCCATCAAGTTAGCCACAAGGGTTATACCTTTCCAGCCAGCAAAGTGATGAAGAGGCCACCCATGAGCAAGAGATCAACAAGGAGGTTTCAAGCTTTACCCTTACCAAAGGTTGTTCAATCAGATACCTAGCTCAGATGAAGACCAATAAAACACCAAGGACCAATCATGCACCTATACATGAAGACACAATAGAAGATGATATCCAAAATGCACTGGAGGTTAAAAGGGAGTATGCTCAATTCACTTATCTTCCCTTGAATAACCTTTCATATGATCTGTTTAAGGAGGGTAGTGAGTCTCTATATTTTTTTCATAAACTGTTGCAACAATTTATTAAATATCTCTTAGAGCATCGTCCTCTTGTAACTGCCATCATGCATGATAATTATTGCATATTGAGAAGAAAGGGTAGCTATTTCACTCAACCTATCAATGGGTTCATTTGACCAGCTTCTTTGCTGGTTAGAGTAGGGTAGGCTAGTTTCATTTCAAATGCATCTTTGTTTTCCCTAAGTGTTGTTTTAGCACAGTTAGATAGTTTTCCCTTTTGTAGTTTCGTGTTTTCAATAATGTCTAAGTGATCTGTTTCTTGAGTTACAAATGTGTTATAGCCATGTGCAAGAATACTCCAAGTCCATTCCTCAGTTTTCCATATGACTCCATGCCCAATGGACAAGTTTGGCTATTGGTTTCCATGTTTAGTAGGAAAACATCTAACAAAGGTCGCCAAAAATGTTACCTGATTTTCACCTACAGGCTCATCAAGCAGGACAAATTGTGTTGTAGGTGTTCATGAAGGCCAAATGGAGACTTTTGTATCAAGGGTTAGAACATGCACCTGAGGATATTTCACGAGGAGGTATGTTGGAAAGCATGCCTCGATAAGTTTTGGCACAAAACTCATCAGAGAAGAAAGTCGAAAAGACCCTTCTGTTGTCTTGCTGACTAGCAGTGTGTTCTACTTAGTTAAATACCCCATCGCCAGGACATTCGGGTCGCCATGAGCCTTCATGTATCTCTTCGCTTGGAGGGGGGTCATGCTGACAACTTTTCACAAGGGTGGTGTCAGGGGGAGTGATCTCGATCGGGGTAATGTCTCGCCGACACACGAGAGTCTCCCTGAAATGTTCTCAGCTCGCCAAAAGTTTTTCATCTCGCTAAGAGGTCTTGGCGACCGCTAGGAGGTCACATCAAAGAAGGATGTCATCAGGTGAGGTTTCACTAAAACTAGGTGGTTTCAGTTTAATGTCTCACCAATGAGGGGGAGTCTCATCAAATGGAATGGAGCTCTCGACGATAGGTTTTGAGCTCGACAAGAGGTCTTGTTGACTGCATAATGTTTCACCGAGATGGAGTCTCATTGGTCTAACCTCTGGCCGACAACATGTGGTCTCCTCGAAAGAAGATCCAAGCTCGCCAAGAAAGGAAGGCTTTGTCATGAGGTCTTGGCGACCGTTGGTAGTCTCGCCGAAGCAGCCGGTGTCGGAGAAAGGTCTGGTCGAATGACGAAGGTCCTGCCGACAACGGGATGCCTTTGGTGTATATGTGGGTTCACCATAAGGTGTCACCATTGGGGTGAGGTTTCATTGAAGTGAAGTAGTCTCGGCGAAGGAAACAACTTCAGCATGAGGTCTGGCTGACAGGAGGAGGTCTCAGCGACAAGATGAGGGTTCAGTGAAAGGTCTCGTTGACTAGGCAGTGTCTTCCTGACTGGATGGGCTCTCGCCAAAACAAGAAGGCTTGCCATGAGGTCTTCTCAAAAGTGAAATGTCTTGCCGACATGGTGTGGCTTCGGTGAATGGTGATGTCTTCAGGGAGATGTCTCCTCGACCGAGGATGGTCTCGCTGAAACAAAAGGGGCTCGATGTAATGTTTGGTGCTCGGTGTAAGCTCTCACTGACCCGATGAGGTCTTACTGATAGGGGGTGGCTTCGGTATAATATTTTGAGGTCGGGGAGAAGTCTCCCTAACTCGACAGTCTCACCGACCGTTGTGAACAAGAAGGTAGGCTTTCGCTGAAACAAGATGACTTCGGCAAGACGTCTCGCCGACCCGATAGGGTCTTACCAAAATGAAAGGATGTGAGCTCGGGGCAAAGGAAAGTAGAGTCACCATGATGTCTTGGTGAAGGTATGAGATGTATTACCAATAGCAGGGTGGTCTTGGTGAAATGAAATGAGTTCGAAGGGAAGTCTCCCCGACCCGATGATGTCTGGGCAACTAACAGAGGTATTGGTGAAAGTTGTTCCGTTGCTATGATGTCTCCCCGACTTGTAAAAGTCTCCCCGACAATGAGATGAGTTCGCCAAAGGATATTTCCTTCGGCAAAGGGTCTTCCCGATAGCGATTGTCTTGGCGACCACTGTGGATATCGGTATAACTTCTACAGCTCAATATGAAGTCTTGTCGACCATCCCAAGCTATGCCAACCATCCTGTGAAGTATACTCGCATCGGGGAGAAACGATTAGTGTCTCACCGACATGTGACATTATTTGAGGGACCCTTTGACCATCTAGAATCTATGGGGCAAGAGTTCAACCAATCAGATGGGAGCTAAGGACGCACCATGAGCTGTTTGACTGCCTGACTCCCCCCTGTGGATGAGATTGATAGAGCATAAGCAATGTGTATCTACTCTGAGAATAAAGCGATGAATCAGATTGATATCCAGAAGGTGTCATTGAGCAACAGAAAGGTGAAGACCACAGGGATAGCCAAGATGTCAACTGGCAAGAGTTGATTGACATTTATGGTAACACTCAGAAGCATTCAAAGCGGCTCTAAGGGAAGTTCAAGAGGGACACGAGGACCAAAAGTTAATGCTGCAAAAGATTTTAAGGCTTCCCCTGAGGGTGATCTGTCACCAAGATGGACACGAGGATGCAATCAGATGCCGAATTAATTTCATTTAAAGATCTAAGGGAAAATCTTTATGGATGGATATTTTTGTAAGCCCTAAGGGGCCAACCTTAATTTTGGATATAAGGAATTTTTTCCTCTTTGAAAAGGAGTTCTCCTTATGATTTTTGAAAGTCTATGACTCTTTTGCAGTCCTCTCTTAGATTAGCACAATTTTGTAACTTATTCAGAGCATAATATATAGAACTTACCTTGATCACTGTGGATGTTTCAAATTACCATCTTGTTCTTGCAAAGTGTTGTGCATTTCAAATTAATGATCAAGTTATTTTGTGAATTTCTTTCATTCCTTTATAACTTTATCTTGTGTTTTCATGCCTTCCTTTGCAAAAGTATCATTATACAAATCACAAACTGTTTTCACTTTAGTCACACATGGATTATAATCTATGAAAATCTTTTTCCTTTTTTTGAAAAGTGTGTGAATCGAACCTGTTTGTGAAAGATTAATGCAAAACTTTACAGAATTTGATTTGTAATCTTATGTTCATTGTAAATTTTCAAGTGTAAACCAGGTATTCCATTGCTCTTGTCAATTTGGTGCATCACCATAGGGTTTAGTTTTAATTTTACAACATTCTCCTTCCCCCTTTTCCTTTCAAAATCAATAGTTTTAGGTGATAGGACAAAGGAAGCTGGCCTTCTCCGGAGGTTGACCTCTGTTTACAAGAAACCCACATCTTTAGAGGTCTTCCCATGTTACACTGAGGTGTTGAACATCAGGTTCAATAGGGTGCAAATTTACTTGATAACAGGTGTCAACCTGAAAGAAACTGTTAGAAATTTTCACCAATTTGAATCTTTGCTTATCTTTCTTCAGAAATCTGACCACAGCTTCATCAGAGAAAACCCTATCCTTAAAAAATTTGTCCTTCAGTGGACGTGCCAGTCACTTTAGCTATAAGATTTTCATTGAGCTAGAATTTCCTACCAAAAAGGGTTAATTCCCCATTTTCCCAATAACTCTCAAAATGCTCTGTAGTTTCCTGATTAGACCCATGGAGTTTTTCTAGAAAAGGGAGTAAACCCCTGCTTTTGACTTTGTTCCATGCTTTAGTGTTTCTTGTGTGCATTTCAAAGCTATCTGGCTCAACTCTTTTTCTTTCTCCTGCCATTTTAGCAAGCACATTGAAGCAAATAGATACAAAATCTTGACTCGAAATGGTCTTGCCAAACTAGTGAGCCCACAAAGCATGCCAAGCGAACTTACAGGATAAGTAAATTGGCTCGGTCCCATACAATCTAATGATAGTGAAGTATTTTCCCCGCTCAATCATCATTAATGAGTTGACACGCATCTTGCCCATGTGACACATCATAGTTCAATAAGGGATGAACATTAGCACCTAAATCACTAATATTTAGCCAAGTGAACTGTCCTTTACTTTTAACCCCTTCATTCGCAAAAAAGTCCGCCACAACATTGGCTTCTCTATAAGCATGTGAAATCTTTATATTATCAAACTTAGCTAAAGTTGAAATAGTCTCATCAATCCAAGACTTTATAGTCCACGATTGGGGGGACCTACCTAAAAGACATTCAATTATATTTTTAGAATCCCCTTCAAGCCAAAGGTTTTTAAAGTTCAGACTATGAGCCAAATTTATAACATGAAAAGCTCCAACAGCCTCAACAAGATGATTGGTTTGAGAACCAAGGGGAGTGGCAGTCGCACCAAGGAAATTTCCAAAAGAATCCCTTATGACTCTGCCGCAACCAGCTTCCCCAGGATTACCTTTAGCCGCCCCATCAAAGTTGGCTTTGATCCAACCATTAGGCGGAAAAGTCTAGTAGACACCCTCCCTATCCTTCTTAGCATGTTTATGGACACAAGAAATATCAAGATTAATATTCCATTCCTTGGCTACCATGAGATCATAGGATGAACAAGCCACTTTCTTAGTATTTCCAACCTTCTGCGGGATAGTATTGAAATTTTCTTTCAATAATATGATTATTTTATCAAACACAATTTGACCACCAAAGATTCTTTATCTCTATAGATTCTATTATTTCGTCCCTCCCATAGACCCAAAGCAATATGAGGGAAAGAAAAATTTCACAATTTCCCAAGAGCAGGATTGCATGTTGGGGCTTTCCATTGTATAAAGATGTCTTCAATTGACAAGGGGAAAACCCAAGATAATTTCTAGTAATAGAGGAATTTTTCCCAAATCGAGGCAACAAAAGGACAATGGAGAAACAAGTGACATATTGACTCAGCTTCCATCTTGCAAAGATAACATCTATTGGGTATTTGAAAGCCATGCTTGCAAAGGTTATCAACTGTGAGCACTTTATTTTGAAGAAGAATCCAAAAGAAGATGTTGACTTTAGGGACTAGGTGTTTGAACCAAGCTTTCAACCAGAAGGGAGGAGGATCCTGGTTAGAAGATAGCCTGGAAAAAGCCAATGAAACAAAATAATTACCTGAGGGTTCATTGGTCCAAACAAGACGATCTTCCAACTAATCATGGCAAAGTATGACAGCCAACAAGGATGAGTGAACTGGAGCAAGAGCCTGACTAACAAGATTCAGTTCCACCCATTTTCCATTCAACCAATAATATTTATCATACAGACCAAATAGATCTTTAAAAATCTCAACCCACCCATGAAAAGGTTCAATTTTGATAAGGGGCTCATTAAACAACCATTTATCCTCCCAAAATCTAGTTTGGTTTCCACTCCTGACTTGCTAACCCACTCTCGTTTCAACAAATTTTCTTCTAGTAATCAAATTATTCTAGCATGTTGAGCCTCTAGGTAGAAGATGGTAGTCCATCTTAATAATAAGAGATCTATTATTCTACAAATATTTACTTGTTAGGATATAAGTCCATTCCCCTAAGGATGAAAATATTCTCCAAATTTGTTTAACTAGAAGTATCTTGTTAACCATTCTAATTTTTCTAAGACCTAAACCACTAGCCTTTTTAGGTCTACACACCAGATCCCACCCTATTAAAGGAAACCTTTTTTTTTCTTCCACACCCGACCAAATAAATCTTTTTTGAATCTTTTCAATGGCATCTGTAAACTTGGCAGGGATTTTAAAGAGGCTTAAAGCATAAATTGGAAGATTCTGAAGAGTAGCTTTGAGGAGTTGTAATTTACCCGCTTGACTTAGCAAAGCTCCTTTCCATCTAGCAAGCCTCTTACTAAAAATCTCAACCAGCAAAACCCAAAAGGACTCTAGAGGTTTAAGGCTTAAAGGTAAACCTAGATAGGTGGTAGGTAAAGACTCCACCCTACAACCAAGGATTCTGGAAATTTTATTCTGTCTGTGTTCAGGAGTATTAAAGAAGAAGAGAGAGATTTTTTGTTTATTAATCAACTTTCCAGATGCCCTCCCATATGCATCCAATAGAGATTTCAAAGTCTTTCCTTCCGAAACCATAGATTTTCCTAAGAGCATGGTATCATCGACAAACTGTTGATGAGAACATATCAAATTGTTAGAGGACGGTTTAAGACTAGCAAGGGATCTTTGATCTATCAACCTTTTCAAATTTCTTCCAAGACTTTCGGCCATGATAGTGAATAAAATAGGAGAGATAGGATCTCCTTGTCTTAGACCTCTAGAGATTTGGAAGAAAATCGAGGGGGATCCATTAACCAAAACAAAGATAGAAGCTGTAGACACAAGTTGTTCCACCAATTGAAGAACTTTGTTGTAGAACCCAAACGCCTTTAATATTTTAAACAAGAATTTCCAGTCAACTCTATCACAGGCTTTTGAGATATCAAGCTTTAAAAGGAATCCTTTTGTCTTAGATTCAACCAGGGAATGGATATTCTCATGCACTGTGACTAAAGAATCAAGGATTTGTCTGCCAGGGACAAATCCATTATGTTGAAGTGAGATCAGAGTAGGCAAAAGAATTAAAAGTCTGGAAGTCAAAACCTTCGAGATGATTTTATAGATCGAGTTACAAAGGCTGATTGGTCTGAAAGCATCAAAGTTCACTACTCCAGGATTCTTAGGGATAAAGACCAAGAAAGTAGCATTCAACTCTTTTAGGAGACTTCTGGACCCAAAAAATTCTTTTACTACATTCACCACATCCTCTCCAACAATCTCCCAAAACCTTTGAAAGAAGAACATAGGGAAACCATCAGGACCCAGAGCTTTACTCCCTTCAAAGGAAAAAAAAGCCTTCCTAACTTCCTCACTAGAAGGAATGGCAGTCAACATAGAGTTATCTTCTTGATTGATCACATTAGGTATAGCTTCTATCAAATGATCCTGATCATTTTGGTTATTTTCCTCATTCTCAGAAAGAAGATTTTTGAAAAAGATAGCAGCATGCCTTTTGATATCCTCCTCCTCCTCATACTCACCAAGCCCTAGCAATAAGAGGCTACAAACATGCATGTAATGGCTCCAATAGTTGTAGACCTTGATTCTTTCTTTAATTGGATAGATCTTGAATGAAACACTTGCTTTAACCACAACATACTACACCACAATTGTTATCTCTAAAATTACATGATGCATGAAATCCTTGACATGATGATTGATGATTGAATGCTGCCCTAAAATGCTTGATAATTTTCTCTTGAATGCTCTTGTGAACTCAAACTTGCTATAAGGAATGCTATCACAAAATTATTAGGTGAAAATGAACGAAATAACATTGTATTTATACTCAATTATGCAAGAATTCCCAAAATTACAACACTACAAGCTGACATCAGATCTAGGAGAATAAAATCCTGCCAAAAATTTGAATTAATTTTAATTTTGGGGCACATAGGACTCATTCACCCAAGATGGATAATGAGTCCCATCTGGCATAATGTATGGGACCAAAAATAAAAAGTGCTTAGAAATGTGTGAAATCTAGTTTGGGACCAAAAGATCTAGGTGGAACCCATTTTCAAGGTGGCGAATGAGTCCTAGATAACTAAGTCTAGGTCATTCTATTAAATAGGTGCAGGACAACTGAGACAGGGGGTGAATCAGTTGTCACACAAATTCAAACTTAAAACTTTATCAATTATCAAATCTTCAGCTACACTATTCTGTTATGAAATATGAGCATGAAACATAAATAACAAAAAGTAATTCAACACAATGAGCACTATATTTTTACTTGGAAAACCCAATAAGGGAAAAAGCACGGTGAGGGTTAACTCATACTATATAGTATTTTTAAAAGAGGCTCACTACCAAAAGAAGAACTCACTATCCAAGTACAAAGGCTCATTGCCTACAAAATGGATTCACTATCCAACAAGGAGGCTCACTGCTACACAAGATTATACAAAATAGAATAAGGTTTTACAACCCAAAAAATGAACTGGAAAGATGCACCTATCATGTACTAATACAGTTCTGGAGATGCTCACAATTGCTACCCTTTTGATCACACCTTCACATTCATTACTCACTCACCATTTCTTTTGTCTCTTTTCTATTGTCTACACAAACTTACTACACTTCACCTTTTTGAACTGTTCACCATATATTTATATATATATCTTATCTCCATCGCAAGCACCAACTAGGTCAGCCTAATTAGATGCAATTCATTTATAAAAGATATCAATTGTCGGCTCCACAAAATATTTTCAAAATGAAATTTAACCGTTAGCATGTTATATTATGTCGGCTCAAACCAAAAAATAGATCACACATAATTTTTCATATCATATCAAAATTATCTTAACAAGTTGGCTAGGAATAGTCTTCAATGCAACCAACAGAATAATGTCACTTCATTGTACGAGCACAAGAATATGAAATAAACTGATCATTCATTCCTTTAACATCCATTAGTAGTTTCCCAAAACCACAACTAGAAATTGTCAATTGTAGAGAAATACAGACTAGAATATCGGAGAGGCACCAAAAATACCGGATCAACCATCAGAGAAGATAAGTCAGTTATACACACAAGTTTAGAGTATCATACCAAACTACCAACATGGTGACATCAATGACAACATATAGATAACCTAGTCATTCTTCCAACAACCTCCCCCTTTCTCATTGATGGCAACATGTAAACAAAAATTCTCCTTCTTTCCCCAAAAACTTTTAAATTTCTCCACTATCTCCAACAGTCTCCCCCTTTGACATCAATGGAAAAGGGCACCAAAAATGAGTGTGAATGTGGTAACATCAAAATTTTAAAACATTTCCAAAATCTTCAAAAACTTCCAACAATCCAAAACTTTTAAGCATACAAAAATTAAGTGAAGATGACATTCTTCACTTGGAACACCTTCTTATACCTTTCTTTGAGAATTGGATATAACTTCTTCCAGTTAAAAACAACAGACTCCATTTTTATGTGCATGTACTTTCCAATAATCCCAATAGAGTAAAAGAGGGTGACCAATCTACAACAAAACATTATTTCTCAACATTTTCTGCATAATAAGAATTTCAGAAAGATGCTCTAATAAGACTTTCGCAATTTATTTAAGAAGCCAAAAGGTCTTTGTCACATCATCTCTCTATCTTTATGTAATGATTAGTTCAGCCTATAGTTCACCAACTCTTATCCTTTACTTCCCTTCTTTATCTTCAAATATATCAAAATCATTTCCAATTTTGTTCACCTCGGCTTCAATCACTTCAATTCTGCTTTTGGGTATGTGCAAGATCATCATGGAAAAAACAAGCCCTTAAGTGGCAAAAAGTTCAGAAAAATTAGAGTTAGGCAACTTGACGTAAAAAATTGAATAAGTTATCTATATTATTTCAAAAATATGCAAGAATAGAATCTATAGAAAATTGAATGAAGTTTCTAAACTACTAGGTTTGTTTAAAAAAAAAAATCTATTTGGTGAAAATTTGAAATTTCCATGCTGGTACTTAAATTTTTAGGGAAAAAATAAGTAGGTGTATGTCGACCACCTAAACACAATAAAATGATAATATTTTTTATAATATTTTAGATATAAGTAGCGGACTCATGCCCCAATGTGATGCATATTTTTTATAATTTTTTAAAAATAATTAATTATGATTTTTTATTACAATTTTTTTTAAAATATAAAAACTCGTATGTCTGACCACCTTAACTTGGTCAAAACTTCATGAAGTTCAATTTTTTTTTTTTAATCCTATAGTATGCAAAATATAGAATGTGACACATGTTTTGGATTCAAAAATGTGATACCGTTTGAAAGTTATAGATGTTTTTCAATCAACCTATCAATCAGGACTTTAGTCGTAATTTGAATACAAAATGAATAATAATTACTTATTAAATTCAAAGTAAAGGGTGGGTGCATGAAGTTGGGTACCAATTTTCTGGCCATTTATGATTTTTTTTTTTAAAATGCGCATGCATTAAAAACAAAAAAAAGTGAAATTATTTGCCTTGGAATACCAACTCAAAGGCTTGGAGGGCATTCCCAACAAGGCCAGAGACGTGTTTTTGCAAATTCTACAATTTTTCACATAATCGGATCCGTGCTCACCATCAAGATTTCATCTAGTTCAATATTGAAAAAAAACATGGGTAATGTTAGGTTCTCTCTTAGCTATCCAACGATGTAATTTTTTTCACTTTTCGACAATGTTAAGCCTTTCATCCATAATTTATTTTGTTTGTAAGTCTATTTTTTGCCAAAAAATAGTGTTTAGTGTTTTTGTTATAAATTAACCGTTCATCAAAATTTCAAATAAATTACATTTTTAGAAACTAGACTCCATTCTACAAATTAAAAAAAAAGAAAAAAAAATCAATTATTTTCAAAAATTTGTAGTGGGAGCATGGCCAAAATTTTGCTTTTAGGAGGTGTCCACTTAGAAAATTAGTAAAAACTCAAATATTCATTAAAAAATTATCAGAAAAATTGTGCACTAACTAGATGCTATTAGCTAACTTCTAACTATAGAGATTTTAAAAATACTACAAAAACTTTCACCATGCTCAGGTCGTACAAGAGTTGGTATGTTATGTTTTTTTGACAAAAACAACACAAATTTCTGTACATCCCTCTTTTGAACCCCTTAATATCAATCATTTTCAAAATAAATTAGTAGTTTAGAAAGTAGACTCAGAGCACTTCGATCCTTGTTTTTGTTCCATCTCAAAATTTTGAGTGTAACTATCCTCAATTTCACGTCCAAGATCAGCATTTCCTGATTTCAGAAAAAAAGTGGCCACTTAAGCCCCCTTTTTGGGAACCATCTTGGTGCAATTACCCTAAAGCATAATTTATCGGTGGAAAGCTGAGAATCTCCTTTAAAAACCCTTTTTGTTTCATCAATTTTGAGTTAAAAAATAGTCATCAGCCACATACCCATCATATTGCCACTTTTTGGCCCATCATGATCCTACACATACCCTTTTGAAATTATCTACAACTGCAGGCCATCGAAGACAATACTTGTAAACATCTGAAATTTCTTTAACACACTTCTTTATTTCCACAATCAATCCAGCCAATCTCTGAATAGCCTTTTTACATTGCCTTTCAACCAAGATTTCCATCTTACGTCCTTCCAGACCTTTAAGCAACATCCTTTCTTCAAAATTCTCAATCAGATTTTCTGGCAAGAAATCAGAAACAACAAATACTTCAATACCTTTTTGAAGTAGATAATCTACCAGCGCATCATCAATTTTTAGTTTGTCAATAGGCGAGACAAAATTCCATAGTTTACCTATCTTCTTCATTTTTCCTTCAACTATCATAGACTGGATGTCATTAGGATCAGAGGAGTCAATATCAGTTAGAGATTCTTTCTCCTTTTCATCCGAAATATCAATGATGTCTTCAGTCATTTCTTTTCTCTTTTTTGATTCCGGAGGGGAATCACTGATAACAACCTCCATTTTTCTTTTTCCAGAGGAAGATCCCACTTCAAATTGACCTGATGCAGATATATGGGAGCAAGGGTTTGATTGCAAAGACAAGAAATGTGATCTGCACATATTTTCATTATCTTCCAAAGACTCTAGATGTCTGTAAATTTTCTTTCCAATAGGGATACCAGATTCCCACATCACATTATCTTTTCTCGGTAGAGAATTCAGAAAGTAAAACAACAAACATACTAGCAATGATCTGAAATGAAAGGGATAATTCTCGACCAATGACAATAAAAATTTTCAAGCAAATTATCAAGTAAAAAGCTACATAAATCAAACTATTTGTTCTCCTTAACCATCATGTGGGCAATATGTACGATAATAGTTGAAGTTGAGCTTTCATGGTTTTTGAAGTAAATTTTGTATGAGATACCAAAAAAAACATACCTAATGGCCGAGTCAAAAAGTGTATCAATCAACAGTGCTCTGAGATATCTACTGATGCTAGTCAGCTCCTCCACATCTTTATACTTCACAATTTTCTTTCCATGGAGTTCTCCAACGTTGCATAATCTAGTGATCGCTTCGATAGCTCCCTTCGAGATCAAATAAGGTTTCTCTAAAATAATGCTTTCATCCTCGACATGATTCAACAAGAACAATATAACTTCCTTATCTATAATCCATGAGAATTCACTCCATAAATCCATCTCAAGGGTTTTTATGTTCCGTAATTCAACTTCGCTCAACCCTAGTTCAGTTCCTTTCATTTTCCTATGATCATATTCTTCTAATTCGATGCTTTTCAAAACTTCTCCAATTTTCTTCTTTCTTTTCGTAATCAGAGAAAGGGTTTCCAGATTACCTGATATAATCTCTTCAAATTCCTTCCAGAAATGCTTTGGGCTTGCTCCACGATCATTTTAGGATTCTGTTCAATCTCTTCAAAAGCACAATTTAACCAAAAAAAAGTTGAAAACATCATCCTATATACCATCAAACTTACCCTAAAACACATTAAATGTGATCGACACCAAAAAGCTGTTAAACACACACTTCACTTAGCACAAAAAAACCTAATTCGGTCCGCAAATCCTTATACCAACATATTTTTCTCTAGTTCCTTTTCCAACACCTCTAAATAGAAAATATTCACATTTCAACCACGTGCCAGCCTTTGACACACCATTCTTCCAGGGAGTTTTTATAATCTTCTGATAATACTCCCCCCTAAGACCATGCTAGGTCTTCATTTTGAATAAGTCATCTGTACCAGATGAGGGCACAAACACATCAGGAGTCTCAGGTTTTTCTTCTTCCATACCTTATCTATTTCTTGCTTCATCTATTCTTTGTCAATCTTCTTTACTAGTTCACTCTTCTCTTTTGGAGCAGTCTTCTTTCCTTTCTTATTCTTTCAATTTTTAGATACATGTCCAGGTTTGTTGCAATTATAACATATCACACCTTTCTGATTAGACTGTGCTCCATTATTCCTCGATCTACACTGATTTTCTCTATGTCCAAATTTATTGTAGGTATAGTAGTAGCCATTAAAGAATTGATTCATTTTTCCTTCATTATTTAACCTATTCCTCATTACCTGACTAATCATACTCACTTGAGATCTGCATTTTGTAGCCTTATGTCCAAACTTCCCACATTCAAAACATTTTTCTGGAAGGAGAACCAGAAAATTAATTTATCCTACTCCTGCATTCAGTTGCTCTATGACCATATTTGTTACAAGAAAAGAAAACACCATCAAAAGAGGGGTACCTCTATGCATTAGGCTGCCTCATAGGTGGTCTTCTTGCAAAATTCCTTCTCTACTTCCGCTTTCCTGGATTCTTCTTTATATCTTTGGAACTTTCACTAGTATCAACTCCTAAGCCACCTTTGTCTTTACATGGTTTTTGTCCTGCAAGTAGTTCTTCAAGTTTACCGGAGCTGGATCTGAAATTATTTTCATATTGTTTAGCCTTCTCTAGTTCCACTCTTAAGTTTACTATCTCCTGCTCGAGTCTGGAACATTCATCAAACTTGTTCTGCACCATTGTATTCAGACATTCTTCAATCCTCTTCTTCTCTTCTACTATTACTTTCAGTCCAATTATCTCTTGTTTCAGTTGTTCACCTATTTCTCCATGTCTTTCCTTAAATTTCTTCAGCTATTCCTTCAGTTTCCAAACAAATTCATTTTCTTCATTAAGATTCTCTTTCAAATCTCTATTTTCTCTTTCCACTTTATCAAGATCTTCAAGAGAAGTCCGAAGCTCTCCTTTATCATCCATTCAACCATCCTTCAGGATCCTCCTCAACTGGTTAATCTCTACAAAAGGAACCACAAGATTTGATACCAATTGTTAAACAGGCACAAGACAACTGAGAGGGGGGTGAATCAGTTGTCACACAAATTCAAACTTAAAAATTTATCACTTATCAAATATTCAACCACACTATTCTGTTATGAAATATGAGCAGGAAACATAAATAACATAAAGTAGTTCAACACAATGAACACCAAATTTTTACATGAAAAACCCAATAAGGAAAAAACCACGGTGAGGGTTAACTCACACTATATAGTATTTTCAAAAGAGGCTCACTACCAAAAGAAGGATTCACTATCCAAGTAAAAAGGCTCATTTCCTACAAAAAGGACTCACTATCCAACAAGGAGGCTCACTACTATATAGGATTATACAAAATAGAATACTTTACAACCCAAAAAATGAACTAGAAAGATGCACCTATCATGTGTTGATACAGTTCTGGAGATGCTCACCACTGCTGCCCTTCTGATCACACCTTCACATTCATTACTCGCTCACTATTTCTTCTATCTCTTTTCTATTTTCTACACAAACTTACTGCACTTCACCTTTTTGAACTGCTTGCTATATATTTATATATATATCCGATCTCCATCACAAGCACCAATTAGGTCAGCCTAATTAGATGCAATTCATTTATAAAAGATATCAACTGTCGGCTCCACAAAATATTTTCAAAATGAAATTTAACCTTTAGCACCTTACATTATGTCAACTTAGACCAAAAAATAGATCGCACATAAGTTTTCATATCATATCAAAATTATCTTGACAAGTCGGCCATGAATAGTCTTCAATGCAACCAATAGAATAATGTCGCTTAATTGTACAAGCATGAGAACATGAAATAACTTGATCATTCATGCCTTTAACATCCATTAGTAGTTTCCCAAAACCATAACCATAAATTTTCAACTGTGGAGAAATACGGACTAAAATACCAGAGAGGCACCAAAAATACTAGATCAGCCACCGAAGAAGATAAGTCAATTATACGCATCGGTTTAGAGTACCGGACCAAACTACCAACATGGTGACATCAATGACAACATATAGATAACCTAGTCATTCTTCCAATACATTCAAACCAAAAATACTAGAATTATGATTGGCTAATGATTGGTGTCGGGATTATCCTAAAAAAAATGCAATAAATGAGGCTTGTAGATGCAAAATAGGGCCAATTCAAGCATAGGAGATCCTAATTATTAATGAAAAGCCTAGACAAGTGCGAAAGTGTGTTACAACACTTTACAACACTTAAAATAAAGCAAGGTTAATGGGTGTGTGCAGGATCATCATGGAAAAAATAGGCCCTTAAGTGGCGAAAAATTCAGAAAAATCAGTGTTAGGCAACTTGACATAAAAATTTGAATAAGTATCTATATTATTTCAAAAATATGTAAGAATAGAATCTGTAGAAAATTTAATGTAGTTTCTAAACTACTAGGTTTTTTTTAAAAAAAAAATCTATATGGTGAAAATTTGAAATTTCAATGCAATAGTACTTAAATTTCAGGGAAAAAATAAGTAGGTGTCTGTTTGACCACCCTAACCACAATAAAATGATAATATTTTTTATAATATTTTAGATATAAGTAGATGACTCATGTCCTAATGTGATGCATTTTTTTTGTAATTTTTTTCCAAGTAAATAATTACTTATGAATTTTTTATTACAACTTTTAAAAAATATAAAAAACTCATATGTCTAACCACCTTAACTTAGTGAAAACTTCATGAAATTCAATATTTTTTTAATCTTATAGTATGTGAAGCATGTTTCAGATTCAAAAAATGTGATACCATTTGAAAGCTAAAGATTTTTTTCAACCACCCTATCAATCAGGACTTTAGTCGTAATTCAAATATAAAATGAATAATAATTATTTATTAAATTCAAAGTAAAGAATAATTTATATTGGTGGAAAGTTGGGAATCTCCTTTAAAAACCCTTTCCGTTTCATCAATTTTGGGTAAAAAAATAGTCGTTAGCCACATACCCTACACATACCCATCATATCGCCACTTTTTGGCCCATCATGATCCTGCACATACCCTAATGTTTATTTTGATTACAAAGAGGTTTATTATGTTCAATTAGTTAATAAAACCTTAGAAAAGTGTGAAAGTGTGTTACAACACTTTAGCGAGGTACCATTTAAATACATTAGCTCACAACATCCCAAGACCTAATGTGAATGTGTCAAACACATTACAACACTGAATCAAGGTGACATTAGGCTCAATTCCACAAGGAGGGCCCAAACAAGTGTGAAAATGTCCCCGACAACATTTTTTGACACTACATTTAGCCCCCACTTTAGTGAGAGGATGAAATTGCTTCAAACTCATAGTAAAGTAGACAAACACATATCAAGAGGGGTGTTCAAATGCACCAATTCCAATAAGATGGGACAACAATGATCAAGAGGGGTGATCAAGCTCCTAGGATCAAGATCCCATGACAAACCGATATAGGCACAAAAGAACACACATGAGAATGATATAAAGAGAAAAAAACAAAGCACAAGCATACACTGTCAAGGATGAAAAAGATAAAAGATATAGATAACAGAGTTGGATCAAGCTTCGACCATTTGTCCATTGTGATGTGGATCAAATCTAGGCTGTTTGTCTGAAGAAAAAAAATGCATACTCACTATGAGGCAACAAAAATCTTGGCTGTTCGCTAGGTGAGAAGTCCTAGAAGGTGAGAAACATACACCCATGGATGGTATGCACTCACACACACACACAAGTGGCTATGGGGAAAGTTATGCCTCGGTCAGGCTTCCCGCTCAAACCATACCAAAGTTATACCTCCTGATAACTTTAATAAGGCGACACACAAAATGGTTTTTCGAGCTTCATGAAACAAGCAAAACTTCGTATGCTTGGTGCTCATGAACAACAAGATGGCTTGATAGGCATGCAAGCTGTATTATGCAAGGTGGCCATATAAATAAAAAATGCAACAATGAGGGATGTTCAAAGGAGTTTTTCTTAGTTCATGCGAGGTCTTAACTTAGGGAACATTGTGCGTAATGTCTCTAAGAGAGGACCAATTAAAGAATAGAAAATTTGCAACTTAGGGGATGCAGTGTGTCACATCAAGACATTAAGAGGAATGTAATATGATAAGAGAGATACACTCTTGAAGAAAATCACACCCAATGCCATCCACAAAGCGAAAATGCATCGTATGAGATAAAAAAACTATACCATGAACCATGAGAAGAAAAATGCAAAAGAATAATGCCAATGTATGCCCCTACTTTAAAGAAATTGCTAAACACCATGTTGCGAGCAATTACTTTAAAGTAGAAAATGATAAATGCAAACAATAAAGAAGAGAGCCAACTTGGAAAGCCCTATGCCAAGTCATATGTTTCCAAGTAAATCTATGTCATGTAAGAGAAAAAGAAAAGAGAGGGGTTTCCCTCAAAATGTAAACACCAAACACATAAGGGATCTATGGATTTGGGGTTAGTATGTTTCTTGCTACAAATATTTTTAGAGAACTCGGATCTGGACATCATCATTCCCCAAATACACATAGAACTGGAAGAATGACACAAAGAGAGTGAAAACAAAGAAAAACCTTTTGGGTCAACATGGAAGAAACATGAATGTCCTGATGCCTTGCATCATCCCCAAAAGGAAAACACAAGACAAATGAAAAGAGATAAAGACAAAAAAAATATTTTGGGTGAACATGGAAGAGACATGAATGTATCAATGCCTTGCGTCATCCCCAAAAGGAAAATACAAGACAAATGAAAAGAGATAAAGATAAAGAAATGCTTTTGGGTCAACATGGAAGAGACATAAATGTCTCAATGCCTTACATCATCCCCAAAAGGAAAACACAAGAAAAATGAAAAAAAGATAAAAAGTGAAACGTAAAATATTAACATCTAGAGAAGAATGAAGGTACAAATAGAGGAATGTCACAAAGAGAGAGATAACATCAAACAAAATTTCATGGGGAATCACATCATGCACATGCAATCACACAAAAGAAAAAATGAAAATGAAATAATGCAAAAGACTAGTAAGGCACATGCGAGTCAACCTATGAGCAAGTTATCTGCCTCCTAGTTATGTTCATTGTATACCAAAGGTGGGAAACTAGCCAAATGGACAAGATAAAGTGCCGAACTAGGAGAAGCACTAGGTTCCACACTCTTTGTAGGAGATTTTTCATCTAAGCTCATGGAAGAGGAAAACAATGTATTCAATTCATTATGCACCTCTTCATCAATTTTAGCAACCTCGCTATCATCATACAGGTTAATCACAATAGGAGGTCGAAGTATAATTTCCATGAAAGATTTCAACTCTTGTTGTGGTTGTTGTATTGGATTGTTTTGTTTCGGGGTAGGAGTAGTGTCATTATGTGTTGCTTCAGTCAAGTTTGGGTTTTAATTTTTTTTCTTTAATTCTTCATGTAACCTGTGAGCAAGGGCACGATGTCTATTCCTACGCTCTCTAGCACCTCTATTTCTTTTAGTTTTGTTTTCAAGTTGAATTTGTGTAGGAGAGGTTGATCAACCGAAGGTTTATTTTCTTCCTTAAGGGGAGGAATGGAAGGAACCATAGGAGGTTCAATTGCTTTCTCTTTGAATTTGTAAACTTGTTTTATTCTAGGAAGTGTGACATGGTTGTTCTCAGTGTCTCTTGGTCTTTTGTAGGAGGTAGGTGAATTTTCTCTCTTAGGTTGGTCTTGGTTGTTTGGAATTTCTTTAGGCTCAATCATGGTTTTTTCTAGGATGGTAGGCTCGATGGAGGATAGGAACATGTTTCAGAGGGATAGTTCTGCTATCTTCTTTTCCTTGAACTTTTGATAGGACAAGAAAAAGAAGTCTTCTCGTGGTTTTATAGGTTTCCATGGGCTCAGGCCAAAAGAAATCTAAGGAAAATTTTCCTTTGGAGGACAAAGGATTAAAGCCACTGTGGTGGACAGTGATGATTTCATTTTCAAAGGTAAACTTTAAGCATTTATGCACAACCAAAGGAACAAATTTCATAGAGGGAATCCATGGATAGCCTAGCTTCGCACGAAATTGGTCCAACTACGGGATGATGGAGAATGAGATATCTAATGTTTTTGGTCCTATTTGCAAGGGAAGAGTGATCGATCCCATTGTAGGGAAATAAAAACCATTGTGTTCCTTGATCCATGCTTTTGGTTTATCGTATATGTCTTGATAGAGCTCATGTGCAAAAGTAAGAATTCCTTGGTGATCACATTCTCTCCACAGAAGGGATCTATTAGTATCCCATTAGTGGGCTTGTCCTAGATATGACCGACTATGTAAAGAGGACAATCGGGTGTATGTTTAAGTATATGTACTTAGAGGAGAAAAAAATGTCAAGAGGATTCTTAGTTTAGACCTTACGAGGAATGACATCTATCACTCATACCATGTCATCCATAGGATCATGTTGAGTACAATCATTGTTATCATCATCTATATCAACATTCATTACATCATTCTCTATAGTTTCACTAGATTTGACAAATGAAATAATATGTTTTGGCATGGGGTTGGTGAAAATTTGCAAGTTTTGTTTAGGAGGGGAAAAAAACTTATTTCCTTTATCACTAAAACCTCCAACAAAAAGATGACCAAAATCATTGAGGTCTTGCACAAGATGTTTAAGAAGCTTGCAATGTTCTGTGTCATGTCCATTTTGTTAGTGATAGTGGCAATAAGCATTTGATCTAAAGCTTGGAGGTAAAGGCCTATTGGGATTGGGTGTTTTGACAGGAGTCATGGTAATCATTTGTTGTTCTAAAAGTTGGGACATTTTGTTATGAAGAGTATCAGGTAAGGGAGTGAATTGTCTTTTCAGGTCCCCATAGCTAAGGGGTATCAAAAATTTAACAACTACTTGGTTATTGACATTCTCAATTGGTTGTTGAGTTGGATTGAATTGAAGGAACCCTTTGTTCTATTTTCTAAATGGTTGGGAATTATTTTGGTTTGCGGGCTCAGATTTCTCAGTTCGGCTAGAAGTGGGCTTTATATCCCAGCTAGTAACCGAATTTTGATAATCACGGAGGGTAGTACAAAAGTGCATAAAGGAAGTGAATTTAATCATGGTGAGGTTGTATTGAATCTTGCTTTGCGAATTTTCTATGAACATCTTTTGAAGGTGAGGGTCAGGGACCTTGACATCGATTTGGGAATAAAGCGATTGATAGTGTGAGATAAAGTTAGTTATCTTTTATTCTTATTTTTTCTTGCATCTTATCAAATCATCCAAGGTCATCTTAGGAGTCATATGCACTTGGAAGTGGTTTACAAATGCCTCAACAATCTCATTGAATGAATGAATTTAGTTGTTTGGTAAAGAAGAGAACCATTCCAAGGTAGTATCTTTCAATGACCTAGGAAAAAGCTTAGCCAAAAGTTTATCATCAAGGACAAAGTCACTACATAAAGTAGTGTAGGAATTAACATGGTTAGATGGATCTCCATTCCTCCATATTTATCAAATCTTGGCACCTCTACACCTTTTGGCATTGGTGTTAGCAATATCTCCAAGGACAATGGATTTCTTTGACATAATATGTAGGTGGGCCATTTTTATTTTGATTGATGGTGGAGATTTGTTTTTGAAGGGATGAAACAGTTTGGAAGAGTTGATTAATGAGAGGGTCATTTATTGTATTATGAGATGGAAGTGAAAATGGTGAAGGGGTGTATGTGTTCGAGGGACAAGTGAATGGAATTATTATAGGTGGTAAGGTAGTAGGATATATAACATGCGATGCCACATAAGAACTAGGGATGCTAGTGGGAACACCCAAGGAAGGAATCACATTACTAGTTTGTTGCATTGTTGTTGTGACTTGAGGGTTGGTGTAGGTAGGTATTGAGGCCATTGTTGTGGGAAGAGGAATTTGAGTTCCTCCTTGGCTTGTGACAATGCTTGTAAGTAAAGTACAACTAGTGATTGAGGTAAGGTGTTTTTCAAAGATTTGAACTATGTTTTTCACAAGGTCAAGTCCATCTTCACTTTCAAGCATGTAGTGAATGTTGTCGATAGTAGGGATGGTAGTAGTTGAAATGTTATCATTTTACACTTGATGTTGTAATTTTGCTAGGTCCTCATGAATTTGAATTATGCTTTCTTGTGGGACACTATCATTCCTTATTTCAACTTGCATACTACTTGAAGGAAAAGAGTTGCTAAAGGTGTTGTCCATACCTAGTGTACTAGTGTCAATACTAGGAGTGAAAGAGTTAGAAAACACAAGATCCACAATGATTTGCTATCATGAGATGACATGAGTCTCGAACTTCATATCACTATAGTATTAGCAATAGGACACCAAATACTCATATAAGGGCTACTAAATGCAATGTAAGCTAAGAACAATGAAATGCTTAAAACATAAATTCTGGAAATTGAAACAAAAAGGTAATAACAACAAATAGAAAATTAGAAAATGAACTTTAAATGTCAGAAAATGTAGTGCATAATATTCAAAGTGACTGATTTGCCAAAGGTGGTGAATGAGTCCCAATATGGATTTTTTTCAAAAAATTTAGAAATTTTTAATTAGATTTTATGCTTTTTATGTTTTTTGATCTATATCTATGATGAAAATGTAGATTTTGAATGATTTTCAGTAAAATGAGATGCAAAAATGCAAGCTATATGAGCTTTCACTAATGCAAAATTTGAAACCCTAGAATGCAAGTTAACCAATGCAAGTCCTAATGCAAGCTAAATATAGGATGATAATGCACTCCAAATCAGAATTATGATGTTCTAAATATAGGTTCACCAAAACAAAAGGTGAAAAATTGTTTTGGATTCCTCTCTTGGGGTTTAGGACCTAGAAAGGACAATTTTCACTAACTTTCACTCAAGAACAAATCCTTGAGATCTTAATGCAAAAGAGGAAGAGATCTTAGAAGAGGGATGTTCTAGGGGATGAATATGATGTAATAAGGGGATCAACACCAAGTTTAGACTTGGAAATGCTAATGAAATGCAAGATGCAATGAAAAACCCTAATTAAATGCAAAATGACTCTAAATGACCTAGAAAATACTTAGATGAAATGAAATAGAAAACTAAAGATAGGAACGTGTGCACTTAGGAAACTAGAGATGGCTGAATGGAGGTCTAAATCATTGGAAATTCTAACTTTAAAGCTGAGTGGGACTCATTCACCAAGCTCAGTGAATTAGTCTAGTTTCTAGAAAACTGTGCAGGAACAAGAATTTGGAAAAAGGGTATCCAAATCTGTAAAAACCTAAAAATTGACTGGAACTAGGACTCATTCTCTAGAAGTGGAAAATTAGTCCAATTGGGATTTTCGAAAGCTTCAAAGGCCAATCTTGCTCTTTTATGTATACTCTGTCCTTCCTGATTGGTTTCTAGATTTGGAACCCTGATTTGCAACCTGTAGGTCTTCTCCAAGGTTTTGCAAGGCTTGATGACAACTTTGACAACTTTGAATGATTTGCAAATTTTCTCTAATATTGCTTCTTAGGAAATCTATAATCTAGACCTATAAATAACACATAAAGGAGAGGGAAAAATGTTGTTGGGTTAGTGGATATGGGTTTTCCTTGTTCAAACCCCATTTTGGAAATCAATCCTTGAAATGAAATCAAATAAGAATGGAGAATGATGAATGAACAAATGACAATGTTGAAACTCACCAAACCCTAGCAATAAGAGGCTGTAAACATGCATGTAATGGGTTTGTAGTGAAGAAAAATGCATACCTTTGCATTTTCACACTTAATTTGGACCTATTTTGGCACCCCTTGCATTAAATTCCATATAGGTCACTTGGTTTTGGCCCCTAAGACCCCGTTTTGTGCATCTTGAGGCTATTTCAACCATAAAGCTGACCAAAATGCATAAACAACTATTAATATTGGTAACCCATCTTTTAAATTTGCAAAATAAGCCTTGTGGGACCATGACACCCTTGGTGGCGTCTTAGTCCCACCTAGTGGGACCAAGATGCCACCTAGAGTGTCTTAGTCCTAAGTGCTTTATTTTTAGGAATTAAGAGCGAGAAATGAAAATATTTGAATTAATTTGGCTTTTTGTCGACCTTTGGGATCTAATAATCGGGTTATGAGATAGGAATTCCTATAAAAGTAAGATTCACACCCCCATTTTCATATAATTTGAAGATAAGCAAGCAAGTGAGAGACAATCAAGAATTATAGTTTCAAGAAGCAAGGAATTGAAGTCTTGGAGCAACCTTCTACAATGTTTTTGCAGATTTTTCAAGTTCATTGTCAAGTCAAGATCTAGCATTTCTAAAGATTAAAAATGGATGCCTATTGAGGATCATGAGAGATTCTAGGTTGGAGATGCAACTAGCCATTTTTCTAAGCCTAAAGACTTGTTTCTTGATTGATTCCACCTTCCATTGTTGTTCTATTTTCTACCTAAGGAAGGTACATTTCATGTTTATGACTTATTAGGGTGATTAGAGCTCTCCTTTGTAGGTCACTTTCATTTGCATCTTAGGAATTCTATTATAACACATTTGAATAGGGTTTCTCCATGTTCTAGCTTACATAATCTTAGACACACTTAAGATTAGGGAACACACACATTTCCATTTTCAGATCTATGCATTTTCATCAAGGTTTAATTACCAAACAAGGGGTTTGACCAAGGCAAACCCGCATAAACAATCAATCCAATTTAATTTGTTTTGTATGTTATTTTGCAAGTTCATATTAGAGGACTTGGTGGAAAAGGAAGTGCAGACCTTGAACCTTGAGACCATATTCAAAAAAATTAGAAATTCAGATTGGGACTAAGATGGTAGCAAGGGTGTCTTAGTCCTCTAGGTGGAATTTTACAGAGATTCTTTCAGATCTTGTTCTAGCATCCAAAGATTCTATATCTACCCCCAAAAAATAGTAGAGTGACTAAGACAATAGTAAGGGCATCTTTGTCCACCCTAACATATTTTGATAGCTTGTTTGCATTTCCAGAATCCTCATTGCATTTCTAGACTTCCTAGGTACACACATCCTAACTTGATGTTGCATAATTTCATCATTTGCACTCACCATTTAGCTTGCATTGTTAGGCTTTGTGAGTTGAATGCTTATTTGTCTTTTCCAAGCATTTTATTGGTAGTTGTGTCACGAAAAAATGTATAGGTGACATTTTTACGCTCACTTGAATCTTTCTTATCAACTTTAGCTTGATTTTGCCTAGATTTAATGTTGTAATGTGGCCAACACGTTCACATTAAGTCTTGGAGCCTTGAGAATCATTAAGACTTCTAAGATGTCTTGCAAAGGTGTTGTGAAGTGTTGTAACCCACTTTCACACCTTTCTAGGACCCTTTCATTATAATTCACTTAAATATCTCCTTTTTATCACTTACCAAGTCTTATTTCAACGTGTTGTAAAGAGTTCTAACAGACTCTCACGCTTTTCTAGACTTGTCATCACTAAATTGACCCTTTATTATGTTTAAATGACCCCTTAATGCACTTTCCAGTCCTACTTAAGTGTATTTTTGAGGATATTCCCGTTAGACCTTATTTAATGCACTTTAATTTCTAACACCTAGTAAAATTTCCTTGGTGGGACCAAGTCACCACCAGGGGTGACTTAGTTCCACTAGGCACAAAAATAAAAATAATTTTAATTTCTTGGCTGGATTTTATTCTCTTACCCTAGAGATCAGTCTGTGATGTGTTATTTTTAGGAAATAATGGAAAATAAAGTATAAATAATAGTTTTTCCTCTCATTTTAACACCAACCAATCTATTCATTCTCAAGCACCTAATTCATTCAAGCATTCAAGAACTCTAAGCATCATCAAATCATCCATTGGAGCTCTACATTGCATATCTTCAGATTTACGCATCAAGGGTTTGGTAAGTTTATGACATTTCATGTTGTTTATTTATCATTCTCTTCTCATTTCATTTCATTATTTAGGGTTTGATTACCAAAGTGGGGTTTGACGAAAGGAAAACCCTTATACTCTAATGCTTATCCATTTTTCCCCTCTTTGCATGTGTGTTTGTAGGTCTTGTATGCAGATTTGTCAAAGAGTTTAGTGTCAAAAAGGTGTTTTCAATCCATAAAAGTCATTAAAGTCAACACAACCCTAATTGAAGCTTGGAGACCAATTTCAACCAGATTTTTGAAGAATTTGGATCAGACACCTGTCAGAAAAGAAAGTGCAGATCGAAGGCTACAAAATACTATTTTGAAATTCCAAAAATTCCCAGGTAGACTAAGTCACCATCTATGGTAAGTTAGTCTAAATTCTAGGCCTAAAAATTTATTTTTACATTTTTGAGTACCCATTTGACAGATTCCTATTCTTACATATTTTACCTGAAACTGGACTAAGTTGCCCAGCTTGGCGTAAGTGTCCTAGTCTACATTTCCAGTCAACTTTGTAGGATTCTAGAGCCTCTCCACATCAGACTTCAGATTGCAGGTGCACCTCTCTAGTTTTGTTTAATTCTATCATCATTTAATTGCATTCTTAGGTGTTTTTGCATACATCATTGTGTTTTCCAACACTTTGCATTTCTTAGGTTTAGCATTAATAAATCATTTATTTTTTAGTTTATTGTATTTAGACATCATATTTAGATACATTTTATCCATTTTATATTAATCTTGAGTGTAGAAATTAGCATTTTGGGTCCATTTCTCTCCTTTTAGGTGAAAAACCTAGAAGAGCAAGAGCATCTTGGACACCCAAAATCAGTGTCCACATTTTGGTGAACCCGAATTTTGAACATTTTTGCTTCTGATTTCAAGTGCATTTTCATCCTAGGTTTAACTTGCACTAGAATTGCATTAGATGTTGCATTGTTTAAATTGCATCCCAAGGTCTTACAAATTGCATTAGTGAAGAGCTCATATAACTTGCATTTTTGCATTTTATTTCATTAGAAAACAACAAAATTTTTGCATTTTCATACTGTAGCTGCATCTGTCCATCTGAAAAACATCAAATTGCATTTAAATTTTTTGAAAAAACTCAAAAAAATCATCACTGGGACTAATTCGCCACATTGGGTGAATTAGTCCTTCTGCACATTTTGCATTGTAATTTCTGGCATTTTTTGTACATTTTCTACATTTTTGTTTGCTATTATTACATTTTGTCATAATTTCCATATTTTTTGTTTTCTTCTATTTCTTGCATATAGTTTTCTTGCATCATGGATTTTTTCTTTAATAAGTTTTGGATATTAAAATCTTTAGTGGACATGTCAAATTGTACCCTTGGAATTGATCCTAATGACCTTGAGCTTCCTCATGCTCCTTCAAATCCACATGAATTTCCTCCTTGTGACGTTGACATCATTGGAGAAGATGATGACAACATGAATAAGTTCTTAAATGAATTCCTTGAAAACCTTGAAGCTAATGCATCCTTTTACCCCTCCATGAAACAACAAGACCTTCCTACGGTCTCACCTCCTGATATATTTGGTTACTTACATCTTGAAACAAATGAAGGACCTAAGTTCCCTCCAACAGGTGGACCTAGTTCCTCTAGCCAAGCAACTCCTCAACCATTTTATGATAAAAAAGTTACAAACACACCAATCAACCTTGAAGAAACTTATGGAAAAGGTTTTACAATATTAAGCAAACAAGGTTGTGACACAACAACTGAACATAACATTCATCAACTTTTAGAAAAAAGTCTAAAAGATGAAAAAATAATACAGTTAGGCTATCAAGATCCTCCTCATAAAAACAAGCCTCCTTTATAATATTGGAGACTTCGTGATGATGGCACGGTGATCTTTGATTCCCCTCCTGATCTGAATTTCCTCCTTCCTCATGAACAACCCTTACATGATACCAATGACAAGTGTGATAGGATTCCCATTGGTCCTCTTCCTCCTTCAATCCATGAAAGAATCTAGTAAACACAAACAACCATACAAGTTGAAAAAATTAAAGTTTCCTCTCCATCCACCACCTAAATGTGAAAGGAAATTGCAAATTATTCTAAACAAAGAACTCATTTTATTACCACCTATGAATAGGTTGGTAATCTTTCCTAAAGATATTAATGTTCCACATTGTGCATATCATCACGTTCTTGGACATAGAAGTGATGAGTGTCATCAATTGAATGAAATACTGAGAAATTATCATTTTGATGGTGATAATTGCTATTTGATCAATCCATAAACCACCTTTCCCACACCTTATCATGTAATAGTTGTAGAGCATCCTCTTCTCACTATTACATGACCTCTTTCCCATCACCTATCTCAGCTCATTCTTGCCTTGCACTCAGTGGGGGTAAGAAGTAGATAGCCTTGTCCTAGTAATGTATTTGTCATTGTCCCTTAGCTGTGTTATTCACCTTCTACTTAAATACTGATTGAGATTGGGAGGTGGATGAATTGTTTGATGGTCGACTTTCCTTTGCATTACTAGTATTTTTCTTTTCTTTTGTGTTTCTATGTGCATATCGTGTTCCCCCATAATGTGTCATTTGATGTTCTCCTCTCTTTGTGACATTCTTCTATTTGTACCTCCATTCTTATATATGTCATACATTGCTCTTGCCTTTCACTTTTGTTTTGTGTTTTCCTTTTGGGGATGACACAAAGTGTTGAGACACCCTTAAGTCTCTTCCATGTTGACCCAAGAGGCCCCTTTTTCTTGTGTTTTCCTTTTGGGGATGACACAAAGCATTGAGATTCCCTAAGTCCCCTCCATGTTGACCCAAAAGGCCCCTTTTTATTTTCCTTTTATTTTATCTTTTGCTTGTGTTTTCCTTTTGGGGATGACGCAAAGCATTGAGACACCCTAAGTCTCTTCCATGTTGACCCACAAGGCCCTTCTTTTTCTTTCCACTTATCTTTTTCTTTTTGGTTTGTGTTTTCTTTTGGGGATGATGCAAGGCATTGAGACTAGAATGTATCTCTCATGTTGACCCAAAATATTTTTCACTTTCTTTCACATTTTTCATTTTCATTTTACTTGTGTTTCCATTTGGGGACGATGCAAAGTGTCGAGACATATTATGTCTCTTTCATGTTGACCCAAATAAATCTTTCTTTTTCTTTTTTTTCACTCTCTTTGTGTCATTCTTCTAGTTCTATGTATTTGGGGAATGATAAAATTTTGAGCTCTTTAATCAAAACATTGCAGCAAAGAAAATACTAACCCCAAATCCATAGATCTCTTATGTGTTTGGTGTGTTCCTTTTTGGGGGAAACCCCTCTCTTTCCTTTTTCTTTCACATGACACAACCTTTCTCGGAAATGTATGACTTAGCATAGGGGCTTTCCAAGTTAGCTCTCATGTCTTGTTTCTTTTTGCATTTGCTACTTTAAAGTACTTGCTCACAAAACGGTGTGTAGAAATTCCTTTAAAGTGGGGGCATACATTGGCATAATTCATTTTGCATTATTCTTTTTTCTTGGTTCTTAGTGCAGCCTTGTTAGTTTATACGATGTGTTTTGTCACTTTGTGGACAAAATTGGGTGTGATGTCGTTCATGAGCATGATCTATCTTAGCATATTACATTCCACTTGGTGGCCTAATACGATGCACTGCATCCCCTAAGTTGTGAATATTCTATTCTTTGATTGGTTCTCTCTTGGAGACATTAGACACAATGTTCCCTAAGTTAAAGAGCTCACATGAATTAAACAAGACTCTTTGAACATTCTTTTGCATGTTGCATTTTACAATTATATGGCCACCTTGCATAACATATCTTACATCCCTATGGTGCCATCACATTTGTTCATGAGTTCTAAGCAGATGAAGCTTTGCTTGTCTCATGAAGCACGAAACAACATTTTTCTTTGTGGCACCTTATTAAAGTTATCAGGAGGTATAACTTTAGTATGGTTGAGCGGGAAGCCCATTTTGAGGCATGAATTTTCCCCATAGCCACCTTGTGGATTTCTCACCTCGTGGACATCCAAAAGTTTCGTGGCCTTGTTAGCTCTCAAAAATGTAGGTAAAATACCTCAAGAGGTTGCCAAACTCTTGGTACGTTTCAGGGTAACATACAAGGATGAATGGTTTAGACCTTCTTATCTTCAGGTGCTACTAAAACTAGGTGGGTCTACCTATGTGAATGATGCAAACTCAAACTATGTGATTCTTTCCTAAGAAATCTATCCACAATGGCAATTTGATGTGGAGAGATGAAATCCTAATTTGGTATAGATTGTATAAGTAGTTTTAAAGTAAAGATCAATATGTTCAGTTAACAGATGTAAAAATAAAATGGATATAATGAACTGTATGGGACTAGTGCCTATTGGGTTTATTGAGTCAAATGGAAATCAAAGTAAAGTGACTTATGACTGGCAATAATTCTAACTATTTGGCACTTCTATGTTCATAACTTGTATAAATTGGTAGGGATGTAATTATTAGATTCTTCTTTAATAATCCAAAATAATAATTATAAGTTGATGTGAATAATCAAGGGGATTTTAATCTTTACTTGAAAGACCCAATTAATTATGCCACATAGATACAACAAATGTGCACTGATAAATTGAAAATATGCTTGATATATCAATTTAAACAACAAATAAATATTAAATATGGAGACAAACTGATAATATCTTTAATTTACTTAACAAACAATTGATACCAACATAGAGCCACCGAATCAGATATTTTCCATTAACTTCTTCAAAATTTACACGTGCATCTTGGTCCTTTTGGATGAAAACATCATTGAAAACTATCTATTGTATACTTCTTCTATTCGCCTATATCTATTTTGACAGTATGAAACAGATATAACTACATCAAAAATGTGAAAGGACACTTCCTTTCAAAAATGTTTTTTTCTTAACAACAATAAATAAAACTAGAAATTAGGCCCTATTTAGCCACAAATGAACTTTTGAAAAATGATCCAAGTAATCCTGTCCCTCATGTGTGTTAACATCTCCTAGCGCATTCTGAATTGATATCTCCATTTTCACCATCCTTTCATTCTTCTCACAGGCCTCGTCCAGTGTTGAATCATTTCCTGTAGCCGTCTCAAAAATATTTTACAACATCAACTCACATTCCTTAATCCACCTATCTTTTTCTTTCATTTCTCCTTCTTCTTCAAATAGCACTGGTAGTCCCTTTTTCGTGGCATCAACCAGTCCTTGTTCATCCCCCTGCAATTCTTCATGGAAATCTCTGTGTTTTCTTATGAAATTGTTAGCAGTATCAATAGCCACATTATCAAGAACATTTCTTCTATTTATTTCTTGGAACTTCTCCTGGATTCTACCATCAATTCTCTTATGTTCTTGCTCTACCATATAATTTTTTGAATGTGTTCCCCAAAATTTACTCAACTAGGTCATTAAGTTGGCTTGCCTCTTTCTGATCACTGTAGTAATTGCATCATACTTACGTTGAGAATATGCATTTGATCCTTCCCACTAGTCTCTTGTATGAGAACTCTAACCATGAGTCAGCTGCTTAGTGGATCCTATTGTAATTCCCATCATATCTTTCAAGTGATCATTTTATCTAAGTAATCTTTCATTATTAGCCTTTTACATTTCCTTTTACTTAATTAACATCTGGATTTGATCCTTATGTAACTTGGAAAATTTGATGCCAATCTCTCTCGTGGTTATGGGATCAACTTCTCCAACCTTTAATGTCATAACATGCCCAAAAGCTTTTTCAGTATCAATTAAACTAGATTTCTTGTGTGGCAGATACAGATCCCATATCATGAGTGACTCTTCATCTGCATTATACTTGGATCCTGCATATATCTTTGTTACCCCTTCAAGGCTAAGCTTATGTGTGGTATTATTATTCTTCAAGAAAACTCTAAAAAACTAAAGCAGAATTTAAATCTAACCCAGGGAAAATCATAACACCTACATCTTCCAATATTTTTATTCCCTTCTCAGGGGTCATGTATTCCATTTCTTTCTCCACACTTAACTTTAAACTGTTCAATAATTTCCCTTTATTACTTGGTGTTATATTTTCAATTGACTCCCTTATTGATTTTCCTTTTTGCTTGTATAAGAAAGCTTTAAATTCTGGAGTTTTGAAACATTCATCATCGACCACAAATGATCTGTATGCAATCTACCTTGTATCTACATCTAAAATCTCCTCAGCATCTGGTAACCTTGGAGAACATTTGTAATCTTGGGTTCTTAATTTGGAAATTTTATCCATTGTGCTATGAGGCCTATCATCACCAGATGTCTCTTCCCTAGAAGAAAATAGTTTTGCATTTGGAAATCCTCTGTTGTATTCATCAACAACCCTTTCTGCTTCTTCTTCCTCCATATTCCTAATTAGATCATCATATTGGTAGGGTATATGATCATACCCACCCAAGTTCATTTTATTCTTAGCAAAGTGGATGTACCCCTCTGGATCAAATCACTTTCGTGATGGACCTTTCTTCATATTGTATTGCAATAGTTTATTTAGAACCATATCATACCCATCCCTTGATAACATAGTGAAATCACCAAAGCACAGTGTGCTGGGCATAAATGCCTATTTTCCAAAAGAACTTATGTTCATGAAATCTGAATAATCCAACTGCCTAACAATTTCCAAATAAGCAATCCTATCAGGCACTATTTTGGGAAAGATAAAAGGTGTATCTTCAAACCCATATATTCTGATCATGGTTGCACCTTCTAAGCAATACCAATCTCCCCAATTGTGGTTTATAGGCCCATTGAAGTCCTTGGGTTTGAGAAACCATTTAATCTCATCAGACAATGAATATTCACAAGGATTGTTATAGAATATATACAATGGTTTCACAAAATATTCTTCAAAATGTATAAAACAAGAGTTGGAAAGTCTGCTATCCCAGATGGAAGTCAAGAGCTATACTGGTAACAATCTTCCTTCCCTATGCAACTGTGAAACCCTTAACTTTTCAAGCCACAACCTCAACTCTTGTCTATAGTACAATATTATATGAATAAAGATTGAATAATGCTTCAAATGTAAAATGGGAGATCCATTTTTTATTGCCATTAATCCCACATCAATCCCTTTGACGATATGTGAGGCATAATTAAAAGGTCTAGAATTATGGAACTAAACATCTGTTGCAACCACCATTGGTAGAATTGACATGTATTCGGGGGCCTTCATCCCTAACACTTGACATACTGAAAAATATGTATATTTTAGGTATGGTTCAAACTAAGTCAACATGAAATGGAGGGCCATCACTATCTTCTAGTGGAATTGGGTTGCCATCCTTCTTGATTCTGTGCAATGATAACCTCCAACCCTTGTATATGGTATCCATTCTCCAGAATTCTCCTTCTAGCTCTTCATGTACAATTTTTTCATCACATACCCCTTCCAAGTTAAACACTTCATAGATTGTAGCCTTTGATATGTGTATGAATGGTTTTTCTGATGTGTCACAAATATTTGTGATCTTTGGGTCATAATGAGCAACTAACACTTTTACCAGTTCTACGTCCACAAACACATTTGGGCAGACTAATTTTCCTAGGTTAAATTTCCAAGGATTACACACTGGTTCATACCAATTCCTTCAGTGGTAATGAAAAATGAACAACTCATATCCCCTAATCGGGGTCCATATATCACCTATGTGCTTGTATTTATCCTCCAATTTCTCCATCTCTTCCCTAAGTTGCATAGAGTGCCTGGCTTTAGGTATTGAGCTGTGAAACTGATCAATAAGTTTTTGGTTCAATTTCCTCTAGGCTACCTCCAAATCATTCTCGGTTTCAGTTTTTTGTTTTTTCCCTCTAGGTTGACTACTCTCACTCTACCTCTTACTTTTTGTTTTCCCTGAGCTGGTACTTTCTATTTTACCTTCTATAGATTACAAAACCGAAAAATGCAATTGCAAAGAACTTACAAGTTTTTTTTGAAAATCTTCAGTTGTAGAATCTTCCGGCCCTTCGTTCGCTGTCCTGTTGCCAATTCTGCAAAATTTTCCTTCAATTACTCCTCTTCAATTCAAGGAATTATCAACAAATTGGGTGGTTGTGTCACCATTAATGCCTTAGCTTTGAACACGAGTGTAGCTAATCTTCGAATTTCCTGCTGTCACATCAATTTCTTTTTATCAACAAGATAATTCAAAACTCTAGGTGATCCTTTTATTTGGGTTAAACCAACGTTCACTGAACAACCTTTTGGTTGGGGAGACATTATATCCTTTTCACCGATATCACTCAATTTTATCCTTCTGATCCATACTACATAGATATCGCCAATTATCACCCCGATGAACCTTTTGATCTATTTGTATCTTTATCAGCAAAAGATTATGTATCTCTAAGATATTTAGCAGTTTCCCCGATGTTATAAGTCTCCCTGATGTTCATTTCTTTGATCTCAAGTAAGTTTCCAAGACTCTTGCTGATGTAACTTCCATCGGCGTGACATGGAGAATCAGGAGGACATTTCAAACTTACCTCGATGTTCATTTGTCTTGCTGATATGCTTCCTCATGCTTCATTGGTGAGATAGGACAAATTTCTTGCCGATGGTATTCCATCGGTAAGACAAATATGCTCGGTTTGACTTATAGATCTCACCCCGATAGTGCTTGTCTTGCTGATGAATTTCTTCATCGATGAAATCATGAGTTGTATCTTCTTGATGTGCATCCTCCTATGAAATTTGATCGATGTGCATTCCTGACCTCTCTCTAATATGTTGAAGGCACCTACATAGGAATGAAATGGCTTTTGGATCGGAGAGACCTACACCAACTCTTTCCGATATGAATTATTTATTCACATATTTTTGCGTAGAGGGATTTCAATATATTAGAGGCTCAAAACTAATGTGATCACTGGTGATTATGATATGTAGAGAAAATTATATCAATTTTATACTCAAGATATGGACTTCTTTGGAAATTTTTTGAGTGTAAACCAGTATAATTTTTTTAAATTTTTATAGTTCCAATAGTGGCTCCATTTGGGGATGAATGATTGTGAGATCATTGCAAGGATTCAGATCTCTAGAAGAGAATAATAGACTCCAGGGGTTATGAAAATGGATTTGCGAAGAGGGTGGAATGATAAATGGATATGGAGATGGAAAAATATGGAAATGATCCTACACTACTATACATGTAAAGAATATATTGTTTTTAAATGAAGGAATTCTAGGATTGTCCATGTACTAACAATTCATATTCCTTTTGATTCCCTAAACTATTGTGCATGGAGAAAATTTATTTTAAGAGGTTTTTTAAGAGTTGTCCATGGACTGTCAACCCTTAATCCTTTGTGTTTTCAAGAGAAAAAATGTTTCAGGAACTGCCCATGTACATGAAACTCTTGTTCTTCACCAAACATGTTCTACAAGTAATATGAGTCTTCTCCTCCTTTTCCAGTGACAACAAAGGGCCCTAACCACAAGGATTCAAATTTTCAATGCTTTCCTTTCTCCTGACACCTAGCATTCCACATTAGCACCAAATCATTCTCCTCAAATTTTCTATCTTTAGCTTTCCTATCAAATAGATATTTCATCTATGACTGTAACTTCACATTTTGGTTTTGAGCCGCTCTCCTTATCTCATCAAGTTCTACAAGTTGCTCCATTCTTTCCTCCATTGGTTTTGGAATGTCTATATCTTCTTGAAGGATGAATTTGTAAACTGGTAACAAGTTTTGTAATGGCATCCTAGCTTGAGTTCCATATACCAGTTCAAACAAAGACTTTCCAATTTCCTTCTTCATAGTGATCTTGTGTGCCCACACAACCATTCTCAACTTTGAATCCCATTCTTTTTTGTTTCCATCCAACATCCTCCTTATGATCTTTAGAAGAATTTAATTACTAGACTCTGCCTGACCATTTTATTGTGGGTGGTAAGGGGCTGCATAAGAGATAGTAATGCCATATGTATTGTAGAAATTTCTAAACTCATCAGACCTGAAACACATCCCATTGTTTGTGATGAATCTTACTAGTGTACCAAATCTGGTCATAATATTCTCCATTAGGAAATTTATTACCACCTTGCTCGTTGCTTGTTTAGTTGGGATGACCTCTACCCATTTAGTGAAATAATCAGTAGCTACAAATATCCACTTATGTCCACTACTTGAATTCTCCTGTATTTCTCCAATAAAATCAATTCCCCACTAATGGAAAGGGGATTCTAGTTGTAAGGGTCTGAGTGGCAAAGCTCCCTAATATTTCATCTTCCTTGATTTTTTTTGTAAAGCTTCACATCTTCTTACATATGAAAAATAATCATTAAATACCTTAGGCCAATAATAGCCTACCCTGAGAATCTTGTGTGTAGTCATTTTGGAAGAATAGTGTCCTCCACACACTCCTTCATGTATCTCCCTCAAGACATGTTCAACTTGTGATTCATCTAGAAACAATAATAACATCCCATCCCTATTTTTCTAGAATAAATCACCCTCTCTAAACACATACTTAGATGCTTGCAGCTTCAAAGTTCTCCTATGGTTATCATTCAATCCTTTAGGGAACTTCATGTGTCTGAGGTAATACACAATATTTGTGTACCAAGAAGTATGTTCAATGCTTGCAACTGCATTCTGCTCACTCTCTATATTGCAAATTTGATTTGCTTCAATGTTTGTCTCTACCATTAGCTTGGCCAAACCCTGTCCCCTTACTAACTTAGTAATTTGAATCTCCATATCAAATTCTTGGATTTTATTAATCCATCTACATCTCTTCCCTATTACTTATGTCTATACTAGAATATCGTTCACAACCGCATGTGGGACATAGGTAATTAATTTAGCTCCAACAAGATACGGTCTAAAAACCTTTGTTGCTTTGACCAGTGTAAAAGCTCGCTTCTCCATAATTTCATACTTCAACTCTGACCCTGTTAGTGACTTGCTGGAAAAAGATACAAGCTGCTCATGGCCCTCATCATTCTTATGTAACATGACAACTGCTATAGTATGGAATGAAGCAAATTAATTTTTTTTATTTTTTTTGGAAAAATCAGGGGACTTTAGGATATAGGGGCTTCTTTGATGGATTTTTTGATAGATATAAAGGCTTCTAAGGCTTATGGATTCTAGTCCATATTTCCTCCCTTTTTTAGCATTTTGGATATGGGTTTAACAATCTCAACAAAGTTGGACACAAATCTCCTAACAAATTTAATCTTCCCAAAAAATGATTGAATGGCCTTGATAGTCTTAGGAATGGGGATTTTATCTATGGCTTCTACCCTCTTAGCGTCTATTCTAATTCCCTCTTTTGACAAAATATGCCCTAAAATTTTACCCAATGTAACAACAAAATGACATTTTTAGGATTCAGACTAATACTGTATTCCAAAGCCTTGATGAATATCTTTTCCAAGTGTTCCAGATGATCTTCAACCCTTTTTGAATAAGTAGTAAGGTTGTCTTGATACACTACCATTATAGCATTGATCAGGTCTGTAAATGACATGTCCATAGCCCTTTGGAAGGTTGCCCCTACATTTGTGAGACCGAATGGCATTCTCACATGAACATATGTCCCCCATGGGGTGGTAAAGATTGTCTTATACTACTTAGATTCCTTAACTTTGACTTGATTGTAGCCAGAAAATCCATCCATCATTGACAATAGCTCACATCCTGTTACTTTATGTAATATAGCTTCCATGTTAGGGAGAGGGTAATTATCTTTGAGGGAGGCAATGTTTAATTTTCTGAAGTCCACACACAGTCTGATATCCCCATTTTTCTTTCTTATTGGAACCAAGTTTGAGACCCATGTTGAATGTCTAATGGGCTTGATAATATCCCCATCTCTGAGTTTTCCAATTCCTCATACATTTTTGGTTCTAGAGTTGGGTTGATAGGCCTCTGCTTTTGTCTAAATGGTTTTGCATCTGGTTTCAGTGGGATCTCATGTTGAAATAAATCCTCCCTATATGCCTTGAGATCCTCATAGGACCATGTAAACACATGCTTGTATTTTCTCAACAATGCAATCAACATTCTCCTGATTGTAGGACTTATTTTCTTTCCAATATATACCTTTTTTGGCACTAACTTAGTCCCAAAATTTATTTCTTCAATATCTTCCCTTTTTACTAGTATTTGCTTCATGAGGGATCAATCATTTCCATCATATACTCTTTCCAATGCCACTAGCCCTTTGGGAAGCTTATTATTTTTAAGCTGCAAGACTTCTTTCCCAAATACAGTCTATTTTCCATCTACTTCCTCCACAAGAGCATTGAAGTCAATTTCCTGAGCCTCATACTGATCTATGCAATGAAGAAATTTTAAGAGGTCAGTATCATCATTGAAAACTTGCCAACTACATATATTGTCAGGGATAGCAGGCCTTGTTTTGAATTCAATTTGAGATACTCTATCCAGTGTAATATCATCTCTTCTTAGTGCCACATTAGCTAAAAAATATGCCATTATATTCTTTGACCTGTCTATCCACTCAATGGAGAAAGCATCGAACAATTCAATTGTATCCCATACAAAATTCCTATATTGCTTCAATATTTTGTGTTTTACAACATATTTTGACTTAACTTGTGAAACAACTAGCTCAAAATCCCTTAGAACAACTAGCAATTTGAGCTTATGTTTAACAACCATGTTTAAACCAGTTAGCAAAGCTTCATACTCTACAATATTGTTTGTACATTCAAATGCCAGTAGAAATGAATATTTGAATGTAGTCCCTTGAGGTGAAATAAAGATTATCCTTGCTCCATTGCCTTCTTGGCTACATGCTCCATCAAAATACATCTTCCACACCATCATGATTTTTAGAAACATGTTTGTCAATTGGATCAGCATTGACTAGTTCAGGCTAGGTTGGTTCTATCTTGAAACTCCTGAGATCTACATGACAAAATCAATTTAATTATTCTTGAGGCACATAGTCTACAATTTGAGTCATCCTTGGCTCCCTATAAAACTTGACTTCTTGACCATTCACTGGTATCGTTGTATAAGATAATTCAAATTGCACATTTCCCCCAACTACTGTTGTCCATTGTCTTGATAGAAGCATTCCAATTTGAGGAGGAGTATCAATCACAATTATATCTATATTATAGGTTGCTTGAGGATAAGCAACCAATTTTACTTCAACATCCTTCATAATACCTACTACTGGAACAAGTCTTCTATCCATTGCATAGTATTTGACACCATTAGTATCTACCCACATGCCAAGTTGTTTCATGACTCCAACTGGCATAATGTTGATGGTAACACCAGAGTCTATCATACAATTCCTCACCGGTTTGTTATTTATAAGTAATGTAGTGAAAAAAGGATCAACTTGTGGGGGATTTATTAATGCATCACCTAGGAAAACCTCTGGGACATTTACCTTTTCTTTTTTATTAACAATCCCAGTGGCTACCTTATTCTCAAAATTTGTGTTTTTGTCATTCCCATTAGATATCAATTGGATAGCACTATCCCTATACTCCTTAATTTTCATCATTTCAAGCAATGGGACAAACATTTTTACTTGAGATAAAGCCTGAGTGAAATCAAAAGAAGAACCTTCTACTTTGATCAATTTATTTTGCTCCAATGTTTCTCCTTTGTTTTCCTTCTTTTCCTTTTTATTTATTTGATCAATCTTCTATTTTTCTTTGTCTAATTCTTTAATTTCTTCCTTTTGGACAAGCTTTTGTTCCTTCTTATCATGTTTGTTTTCTGTCTTCTTCAAAGCTCCTTGTGTTATTTCTTTATCTTTCATGAATATTCCTCTTGGGACACCTTCCTTTTCACTCACTATTCTATTTCTTAGCCAATACTTTCTTTTTTCTTGTTCAACTACAACAATGGTTAGCCTTTTAATTTCCTCTTCCGTTGGTCTCCTTATATTATATTGAGTAGGTGTATCAGTAGGGTATTGTTCTTCACTATTCTCTTTAGAATCAGAAAAAATCTATTGTTCAGCCATATGGCTATTGCATCTTTGGTTTGTAACATCATATTCATAACCTTCCTCCTCTGAAGATGAATACCTCTGTTCAATGGGGTGAATGGTGTGAGAGCTTAGATAAATTGTGTGATCTTCTCCTTCATTATCTACTAATACCTCATCTTCTTGTATTTTTTGAGCTACAATACAGTGATTTGGGGAATGTGGGGCATCACAAATTCCACACCAAAGATTATGGTTAACCATATACGCTGCTTTCTTTTTTAAAGGTTCAAGAGTTTCTTTACTTCTAGGTCTATCCATCACCGGTTTTCCATCTTTCCAGTTTGTATTATAAGGAATGTCATGTAGCCTTGGCCTTTCGTTTTTGTATGTATTTTCTTGCCTATGTTGAGGATTGTTGAACTGTTGAGGAATCTTGCGATTATCCCTTTTAGCAACCATTCCTGCAGCCTTTCTATTGTTTTCTATGGTTAATTCTATTTTCTGAGCTTCATCTAAATTCCTGGTGCACCTATTTCTAGGCTCATATCCTATTTTTGGATCAAATGCCTTCAAATAAATACTTAATGCTGCAAGGTTTGCCAATTTTGACCCGGGTGGTATCTTATTTTGAAATTTGTTGAACCTTTGATTAACGTCATAAATTGACTCATTATGATTCTTTTGGATAGTCACTAATTCATGAAAGGAAAAGTCTGGTGTAGATTGGTTCCCATATTATTCAAGGAATTGATCATGAAATTCTTGAATGGAATCAATAGAAGTTGTTGGTAAATTGTTAAACCAATGTCTTGCTTCTTCAGCTAATGAAATCATAAATAGTCTCATCTGCATATCTTCATACTGCATTTCCATGTCTTGAATAAAAGCATTGAGACTCCTTAAATTTTCTTCAGTAGTGATTGCACTACTTCCTGTAAAGTTTGGGACAAGGCTTTTCCAACTGCTATCTATAGGGTAAGGATATAGTTGAAATTCTGCTAGGTCAAATTGTTTGATCATGGTTGTGTATTGCTGAGGAGGTGGGTTGTGGGGATGCTGATATTAATACAATGGATTATTGTATTGTGTATGAGTGGGTGGCATATGTTGTTGGCCATGAGGTGGTTGGGAATTTGGGTGTTGTGATGGGTTGTGAGGTGGAACATTTGGCTGTCTGTATTGATTCCCCATATGATTTTGAGGAGCCTTTGGTGGATTTGAAGGTCCTACATTATTGTTTCCTTGCATGTGAGGTGGTACATATTTAGAGAGATTAGCTGTTTGAGAATTAATTTGAGCTTTCTATAATTTCAAATCTTGGAGTCCCTTTATTATTTGGAGTCCTCTTCTGTTCCTGCTTTGCTTTTCCTCTCTCCACTTCTTGTCTCTCAAATTCCAAGTGTGCTTCTAATTCTTCCTGAGTCAGGAATTCATAACTTTATTGAGGGATTCATTGTTAATGGGCTCATTTTGGTTACCTTCCATTCTTTGATCATATTCCACTGAATCTTGAATCTTTTAGCCTCAAGTTTAGCGTAGAAATCCTCCTATTTTTAGGGTTATAAAAAGGGTTTCTTTTTTCTTCAGGAGTGTGAGGTTCTCTAGCTGAACTATTTGTCCAAGTATCATAACAATCATATGTCTCACAATGTGGTTTTGATGCTTTGTCCTTATTTCTTATGCACATGTCATCAGATACCTTCTTACCCTTATCATCCTTATGTGGCCATTTACTGTTGCCTATAGGATCTCCTCTATATTGGGACCTTCTACCAATCATGTTTAATTGTTGTGATATTTTGATGTGTACTTTTTTTTATCAGAGTCTCCACACACTTTATTAAAAGTGAGACAATTCTATAAATTCTTATTCCCAACAGAGTCTGTAAGATTTTTGACTCTATGACAAAGGCCCTGACTCTAAGTTGACTCCCTAGTAGAGTCGCCAAACTGTTAGCTCTTGAAAATGCAGGTAAAATACCTCAAGAGGTTGCCAAACTCTTGGTATGTTTCAGGGTAACATACAAGGCCAAATGGTTTAGAGCTTCTTCTCTTCAGGTGCTGCTAAACCTAGGTGGGTCTACCTATGTGAATGTTGTAGACTCGAACTATGTGATTCTTTCCTAAGAAATCTATCCACAATGGAAATCTGATGTGGAGAGATGAAATCCTAATTTGGTATAGATTGTATAAGTAGTTTTAAAGTAAAGATCAATATGTTCAGTTAACAGATGTAAA
>VDFB02057201.1:0-26838 GCA_007258455.2 Sequoia sempervirens
AGAAGAAAAAGCTTTCCAAGCCTGCTTTTTGTCCACACGCAAAAGAAATTCGTACAAGTGAAAACATTGTACTTCAAACAAAAAAATAAAATAAAATATTTCAGGGCTTTGTTAACAATAAAAATCCGCAGTCCATATTTTTGATACTTGGGGCGAGACTAGTCCTCTGCGAGTAGTTTCATCTCTTAAATCCAGGCATGGGGTCGAACCCGAGATCAATGGGGAGCAAACCCACTCCCCAAGCCAACTCTACTACCCATTCAAGCTCTTCTCTTGATTTTGTTTGTTTCATACGTAGATTTAAACTAGCAATCGAACTTTGGTGTGCAATGGGTATGTCAAAGATGTGTGGAAAGTAAACGAGGAAATATTTTAGCCTATTAGTTGCATATATTTGTGAATTAGTTGAGGTCAATAGGCTAAAAAATATAATTTTGTTTGAAATAAATTTGAATATATATGTGTATGTGTGTTTAATTGATATAAATCGAAGAACAAAGTTAAGAATTAGAAAATTTTGTTTTTCAAATAATAAAATATATTTATTTTGTTGTAGTTATGGGTGAGTTATAATGTGTGTGTGTATATATATAGTAAAGAATGTTTTGAAAATTTGCATTATTCAAATAAAACTTAAAAATAGGGCATAAATTGAGGTATACTAAAATGTAGATTCTCCTTGTTATCATAGGTCAAAAAAGGAAAAAATATAAAATTGGTGTTTTTGTAATAGTTGAACCTACAAAAAAAATTAAAGGAAAGACAACATCAATTTATTTGATATATAAAAATAACTCATAAAAGCATAGTTGTTTGATATATAAAGAATCTTGAAAACCTAAGTTATTTGTGAATAATCGAGAATACAATGAGGAGTAGTGGATATAGAAAAATGAAACAAGAAAATAGATAAATTTGTATTTTTTTTATCACTTTGAGTTTAAGCTCCAAGTGCTACTCATTAGATTCAAGTTGACAATATGGGTTGTGTGATTTGTCTCCAAGTAGTGTAGGTTGCATGTTATAAATCTTCATTACTTCTAACCCAAAAAATGATGGGTGAAGTTCTTTCTAGTTGACGCATTTTTAGTGGTAAGCTATTGATACAATTTTGTGATGGTAGAAATTGACCCTTCTTTTGTAATGAGATGAAATGTTCATTGGTGTATTGATACAGATGTATTTGAAGAATTATTATCTATCAAGATTAAAAAGTACTTATGTCAAAGCAAATCTTAGTAAAGAAGTGGCCACAAAAGTAGATCCAACTTGTTCTTTTGAAGAGAAGATGCCTCTTTATTGCAAATTTTACATTTTAATTTTCTTTGGTGTGTCATTAGTAAAATATATGCAACATAGAGAAGGGAAGATAGATAGAGAGATAAGAGATTAGACAATAATATACAAAAGTAGGAGAGAGGGGGCAAGAGTGAAAGAGAAAAAGAATGATAGAGGAGACAAAGTGATATAAAGAGAAAAGTAAATCGAGAGATAAATAGGGAAGAGGGAGATATACAAGGAGACAAAGAGATGTTGTACAAAGAGAGGAATAGAGAGAGATATGAGATGGGAGAAAAATAAGAGATATAAAGGGAAACATAGATTGGCTCTTGATCAACTATTATGTGCCAAAAATCCAAAGATGGCACATGTCCATGGGATCTATTTGTCTAACCATCTCTCTCTATTTCACTCTATCTAGCTCGCCCTCTCTATCTCTCTCATATCTTTGTCTTATTTATCTCTCTATATCTCTCATGCTTTATTTTCCCTAACCCTTTGTGTTGAACCTCTCTAACTTCCTCTCTCTCTCTATCACTTCTCTCTCACTTGCATACATTTGTGTAGTATATGAGATCAATTTGTAGGTCATTTAGAAAATGATGTGTGTGCAACAAAGGTCTCAATAGAGAGAGGAAGGAGAGAGCAGGAGAGAAATAAAGAGAGAAGGGAGGTGAAGTAGAGAGATATAAAAAGAGAGAGTGATGGGGATATAAAAAGGGAGAGATAGGGATAAAGAAAAGGAGAGATATACATATAGATATGACTTAGGAAAGATAGAGAGGGTGAGATTGAGAGAGATAAATACATAGAGAGAGAGAGAGATACAGAAGGATAGAGGAAGAGAAAGGGGGATAAATAAAGATAGGAGGGAGACAATGAGAGAGGGGGAGATGGAGAGATAGAAAGATAAAGATATAAGAAGTGATAGATAAAGAGACATAAAGAGGAATATATATATGTAGAGAGAGAGAGAGAGTAGGAGAGATGGAGTGAATAAGAGATGGAGAGATATAGATAAAGAGATAGAGTGAATAAGAGGGAGAAAGATAAATATAGAGGGAGAGATGAAAAAAGAGATAAAGAAGGAGACAATAAGAGAGGGGTAGATGGAGATATAGTAAGATAAAAATATAGGAAGTGATATATACATATAAATAGAGAGAGAGAGAGAGGAGGCAATAGAGAAGTAATGGAGAGAGACGAAGAGATGGAGATGGGGAGACAGAAAGGAGAGTGTGTGAGAAAGAGATAGAGATAGAGACAAGGAGGGAGAAATATGGGAAACATAGTTGCAAAGAGAGGTGAGGAGATATGGTTGTTTTACCTTGACAACTCTATTCATTTTCATCCATTAAAATGTATGGACAACATGATTGAAATCTATCAAAGCATAACAAAAAGAGATGCCACCACACATTAACTTTTCAATATCTAGGATGATTTTACATGCAACTTCTTTTCAAAAAAAATTATAAGATTTAGAATTTAAAATAAAAAATCATTACATTGCACAATCAAACATTAAATTAGTGGGCTATACACATGATTCATTTTTAATTTAACATTATATTTTATTTATATTAGATATATTATATGCTTAATATTTATTTGTGGACCTTATATATAAAAATAATATATGAACTATATTTATTATTATAGATTATATTATATATAATATATATTATTAAATCTAAATATAATTTAGTATTAATGTATATTATACTTTCTATTCAAAATACTAATTAAAATATTTAATATATTATATGTTTATTTTTATTCTTTATTATTTAAAATTACATTAAATTTATTAGGAAAATATATTTAAAATATATTTATTATTATATAGAATTATATAGTATTAAATATAAATATTATATAAAATACATATTTCATAAAAAATATTAATTAAATGTAAACATAATATATAATTGGCATGTAAAATATGTTTTAGTTTATACTATTTCAAAAATATATTATAAATTATAAAATATATAATAATAAATATAATTGTAATTTAGAAATTCACATTATATATTATAATAATAATTTTTATATATCAAATATTATATATATGTGAGAACCAACAAAACTGAGAGATTGCAAACAAGCACAAAGTGGACACAAGTGCATAATAGATGACCTATGTATTAGGTAGTCAAAGATGTAGATATAAAGGAGAGTAAAAAGGATACAACCAAGCATGAGGTGTTGAAGACCATTGATACCTCTCAAGACTCCCAAACAACCATGTGTGAGGTGTCCAAAGAGAATCAACACCTCTCTAGTCTCCAAACTAGTTGGGCAACTCATGAGGAGCAAGTGTCAAGGATGCCAATGAGGTGGGAAACTCCATAATAACTACATAATTAATGCATAAGTAGGGTTAAGTTACCCTACATGTATGCAAAAGATGATGTGTACGCTAACACCCCCCTTAAGCATACCTTAGGTGCACATGGATAAAATGGGTCCCGACTACTAGCCTAGTAAGGTACCCATCTACAATACAAAAGAAAATGAGTCTTGACCATGAAGCTTGATAATGTATTCATGTTCAATGCAATCTCTCTAAAAAATGGCTCAGTAGGATAGAAAACCCATTGGGAAGAAACTATCCTCCAAAAAGAGAAGATGTGGAGAAGACTAGAAAGCACCCCCTCAAGGATGATGATGATGATGTTGCTATAGACCACACACCAAAAAGATCTCGTAGATGAATGAACTTGCTCTTAGTGAAGGGTCTGGTGAAGTTGTCAACAACCTTCTTTGAAGACTGGCAAAAGACTATGTCGATGATCTAACCATTTATAAACTCTTGACTATAATGCATATGAATCTCTGTGTGTTTGGTTCACTGACACTAAACCGGATTCTCGCATATCTAAATAGTACTCTAGTTGTAATAATAGATGACTATAGGATGCTTGAAAGGAGTACCAAACTCAGAAAGAGTTCCTTGAAGCCATATAGCCTCAGTAGCTGAGTTAACAACCCCCTTGAACTCTACCTCTATGGATGATATAGCAATAGCATTCTACTTCTTGCTAGACCAACTAATATGACCTAAACCAAGTGAAAATTTGTAACCTTAAGTGGACTTATGATGCTTAGTGTCACCAACCCAATTTGAATGTGTATAACTATAGTAACGAAAAAAGCATCCTTTCTCCCTTACTTGGTTTGATAATTGACATTAAAACTGAACTAATGATGTATTGGAGTGGTGTTGTAATGTGTTGTACACATTCAAACTATTCTAGGACCTTTATTTTACTAAAACATGTCTTAGTTGGTCCTTTGCAAGGGTGTTGTAAAGTTTTGTAACACACTTTCACACTTTTCTAAGATGTTGTTGGTGTTTCCAAATTTCAACAAAACAATTGAATCCTAAAGACCCAACCAAGGTCTTATGCTTAGACTCAAAGGTTGATTTGGCCAACTGACAAGATTCAGTCATAGACTGAGATCTTCTACACTTCTGGCTCTGCAGAACCAAGGTGGGTCAACCTATACAATGCCTTAAACTTAAATGCAACTATACCCAAACATTGCTTTTTATAGTAGATAAATTCCCAATCAAAGACACCAAGAAAGTATTAATAACCTCAAATATGGCTACGTTCTTGGTATACTAATACTAACTCAGCAATTGGGAAGTAGGACTCAAGACCAAACAACAAGGATTAAATGATTTTGAATTTATAAAACATTTTTGAGAGGGAAAAAGTTACAAGATAGACTAGTGCCTAATCCTGGGCCATGGAGTCAAACACATGAAAATAATTCATTAGCAAATGACATTCAACCAGTGGATTTAAAATTGTTAATGCCTTGCATCAACTGTTAGCGCCTTACACCAACAATCCTACTCCTGTTATCATTCAAACTCTTCTTACCAAATCCAACCTGCACACTTGAAATCACTATTATCTGCTCAAGGTATTTAACCATTTCCTTGAAATAGACCCATAAACAAATAACACAATCTCATGAAATTTGAGATGAAAAACTCAAAGATAACTTGTATGATTGAATTCATATGATTAAACTATACAAGTATGGATATAGTTTGATGATATTCATGAATGTGCACACACTTTCATGATTTTTTTTGCTCAAAACTGGTTGTATTTGCTCATGAAATCAAAATTTCATTATTCTTCTCATAATATTAGTGTAGGATGTTGTTCCGCTACCTTAGCTTCCTTCCACGGTGTTGGTATTATCAACAATGGTAATAGAGGGAACATAAAGAATAGTGTATACCATATGCATATACACTTTTAGCATCATAACATATAATTGGGTGCCAATGATTTCTAATTGGATATCTTGAGGGTTTTTTAAGAAAAAAGTGTATAAGTGGACATAGGTTTCTATGGAAATGAAAAGAGTATTCCTTTTTCTTTCTTATTTGGGCCATCCTTGTTAACCGAGCTTAATGGTGGCTTGATTTAGTGTTGTAATGTGTTTGACACATTCACATTAGGTATTGTTCCCTTGTGAACTAATGAACTTAAAATGGTACCTTGCTATAGTGTTGTAACAATTTCACAATTTTATAAGGTTTTATTAATTAACTGAACCTAATAAACCTCTTTTTAACCTTAATCATGCCTTATTTAAGGTCTTACAAAGTGTTATAACACACTTTCACACTTTTCTATGGTTTTTCTAAATAATTGGGATTCTTTTTTCTTTAATTGGCCTATTTTGCATCCACAAGCCTCATTTAATGCATCTTTTTGAGGACAATCTCAATAGAAATCAACATCCAATCATAATTTAGGTGTTTTCAGGTTGTGTGGCCCAAATTTAGTGATCTGGGACTCATTCACCACCCTAGGTGTGTGAGTCCTACTTAGTGTTTTGGGTCCCACTATTGATTTTACACCTTTCTAAGTATTTTTGATATTGGTCCCATAAATTATGCCTAATGGGACTCATTCATCACCTTGGGTGAATGAGTCCCATGTTTCTGAAAATTAAAATTAATTCAAATTTTTGGTGGGATTTTATCATCCTAGATCTAGTGTCAGCTTGTAGTGTTGTAATTTCAAGAATTCTTGCATAAGTGAGTATAAATACAAGTCTTTTTCACTCATTTTACACCTAGCAAGTTGAATGAGCATCCTTATAGCAAGTTTGAGTTCACAAGAGGATTCAAGCATTAACAAGAGCATTCAAGAGTCTTCAAGGGTAGATTATCAAGCATTCTAGAGCATTATTCAAGCATCAAGCATCATGTCAAAGTCTTCATGCATCATATTTGTTTTTGAGCTAACAATTATGGTGTAGGGTTTCATGATTCAAGCTAGCATTTCATTCAAGCTCTATCCTATCCAAGAAAGATTCGAGATTTATGGGCAAGTGCATGAAGTTGGTTGCACTTTTGTGGCCAAATGGAAAAAAAAAATTGAAAAGACATAATGCGATCGCGTTATAACGCGTTTGCGTTATGTGATTTTAAAAGCAAAAAAAAAGTGAAATCTGTGTCATTTGCTTTTTACTGTTTCTCAGCTCTACCCACGGCCAAAAACCCTCATTTTCACGCTCGCATTCTAAGAGGAAGGATTTCTAAAAATTTCATCAACAACGGTTGGATTTTCTTTGCAAATATGCCGCCATGATGATGAAGAAATGTGGGAGGTAAGTATTGTTTGCTATTTGTTTTGAATTTGTTAGTTTGAAATTGATTTTGTTTGTTTTAGGTTAGATATGATTTTTTTTTAAAAATTTGTAGAAAATCCTGCAAATCCTCAACAAGAAGAGGAGGCAAATCCTCAATAGCAAAATCCTCAACAAAATCAACCTCCCCCACCATTCTCTCAGTACCCTCCTGGCACTCAAGAAAATTTGACGAGTGAAATTAAGAACAATAGAAAACAACTTGAGGATCTTATCGTAGGTTGAGTGATCCAAATGCTTCAACCACAGAAAGAATGCTTCTAGCGGATTCATATAAAGATATGTTAAAAAATGTAGATGCAATTACCCAACAAATATCCGGATGGCAAGATAGGAGGCAAATAGCTAGGGCATATTATGTAGACAAATCATATAAACAAGTAAAGATTTAAAATCACTAAAGGTGATTTGTGCTCTCTATTCAGACCCTAGAACAATTCAAAATCTTACCCTCAATGCAAAGGGTTTCCTATTCATTGGTGCCACCACTAAGAGATTAATAACTTAGTTTTTATGAAAGATGGTATATAGTCTTTGATTACCCACTGTGCAATAATTGTGAAGTCCCCCAATATTTTGTTAGGAAACTATACTATGAGTTTGTATTGAACCAAATCCCATATTATTTTGATATGAGGGAGTTCTAGGGGAGAGGTGGGGGGTCAACTTAGGATAGGCCTGGTGCACAGTCAGATCCTACACGGCAAGGGAGATGACCTCTCACTAGGCCACCTCATGAGCAAATTGTGATGTCTGCCATTGCAAAGGAGAGTGCCAAAGTAGAGACATTGCAGGCGATCACATATTTGACTCAGAGTGTCATCCATCACACTAGCCCTATTGTACAGTGCCATCTAGGGGAGTCTTCAAGTGGTGGCCTTCGAAGCCATGTGTTTCAATCTTGTGAGGTGACTTGTTCGTATGACCCTACCGACACTCAAGAGGGTGATACGTAGGATCCATATGCTACTATGCAGCTTGATCCATATGCATCTACAGGGATGGAGAGGATGGCTGACATTTTGCATGATGCATATGGCATTAACAGTTAGGTAAAATTCAACATGTTCATTGAATTTAATTTATTAAACTTTGATTGTGAAATGCAAGATTAACTAATTTAGTTTTATTATTTTAATAAAATTGCAGGGTCACAGTGTTGAGCCTGGATACACCGGTCATCAACCTACTTATTTTTGCAGTACACCTATCAGTGGGGTATGTAAAGTTAGTAAACAATTATAAATTTATTACATGTGTTAATAACATTGTTTTACGAATGGTATTTTAATATGTGATTTTGGATGTTGAATAGGCTCATACTATTGGAGGTTTCAAGGAAACACCTCTGAGTGCCAATAGATTTGCTCAAACATTCACGGAGGTAATATAGAATAAAGAGAACTTAACTAATGAATTCTAAGTTTAATCTAGATTTGTGTAGTTGATAATCATATTGTTGGTTACATTACATTACACATCATTCAAACTCAAAGCACTACTTCAAATTCGATAACTAATAATCCGAAATATATAGTTTAATATTTTTACTCAAATTTTGTTCATTAGATCTCATACATTATAAGTCATCACATGGATCGCTATTATAACTATTTTTTGATTGAATAATTTATTGTTTTATTTTCAGATGTTGGTGACAAAAACACTGCCAAACATTACAAAGGTAATGGATATTGGTGTTTCCTCTACTATACAATCCTCGATGGCTCTGACAGGGGAAGTATGAGGAAAATTACTAAATTTCAATTTACTTTCGTTGTTATAGATGAACTAGTTCTAGTGAAAAATCAAACCATTATTGATTCTTAGTTTAATTCCTATTCGGATGGTTTATACAGGGTTTGAGCATGCTTGAGCATCAACGTGTAAATATTTCCATTGAGGAGAGTGATCGTTAGATGGTCGTAAGTGATTATTTTGTTAAATATATTAATTTTTATAATGTAATTTCTATATATTAATGTCTTTACTTCTTATTGTAACAGTTGAAACTTCGCCAAGAGTTAAACCCTAGGAGGAGCAGGAGCACTCCTCAAGCACAACAGAAATAGGTGACAGACTTATAGCCATCGGATCGCCAAGCAAAGGGAAAGAAAATTGTATTTGAACTAGAGCATGGAGAGAAATGAATTTTGAATGCAGAGCCCTTTGTTGTACGCCTACATGGCAATTTTGTACATATTTTGTATTAGATATATTTGACATTGTATGCCTATATGGCATTCTTGTAAGCCTATATGGCTATTTTGTAACTATATTTTATACTTATATTGACATATATTGATGTATGTGTACATGGCTATTTGCTTAATACAATTTTTTTTTATCGATGGTGTCCATATTTGCATTATAATTTCATGGTTCAATAGATATGAGTTACATGTATTCAATTGTATACTTTACATCTTACACACATGTATACTTTTTGAATTATGTGTGAACATCAAAAAGTGTGAAAATTTTTGTGTGTGGAAGTCAAACGTAAGCCAATTTTGTAATTCTCAATTCTTGCATACTCGATCTTATGGACTTATTCCTTCTTAGCACATATAGTGAATATTTCTCATTTGGTGCAGAAGACAAATTCCTCATTTTTGAACCACTCATAGCAAAGAGATTCACAATAAGACTTTAGCATTGGAACACTACACCAAACTTCTCTTGTCTAGACCATAAAGGATTGAAAATTCTTAATTTGATGCAATGATAGTCCTAAGATGAGAATTTATATAACCATGCCTATTTTGAAACTTCTCATCTAATACTACATCAAAAAGAACTTAAGAAGTGTTGCATAAGAGTGTTAGGTTTGATAGGCCTTCTCTTCCCTAAGGGAGGAGAGCCTGCATCTTGAATTTTGAACAAAATTTTAAGAAGAAAACATTTTACTTAAAATCTTCAAACCTAGATGACATATTTGGCTAAGTCTATCTTGAAAATTATCAATGCGTTCAAACTCTAAAGGAGATTCTCCCTGAAAAGCAAACTTTACCCTTTTTCCCAAGGAAAGAAATTGCAACAAGTTGCATGTGATTTATCTTATTTCTTTCTCACAGTTCTTGGTCAATCATTCATGGCTTAGGATAGTTCCGTTCCAAGGAAAGGACACCCAAAAAATCACTGAGATTCTTCTACGATCTGCAAGAAAAAGGTTTTGGCTCTTTCACAATGTAAATAATTATGTAACACTATTTTCTTGTTTGCCTTCCACACAGAAAAATGTTCACACTTTTCAAATTGATCAATGATCAATAATGGTGATTGTAAAAACTTGACATTTTTATGTTTGAACTTTAATTTATAATTTTTTATCATGACATTCTAGTATCACTAATATTTTAATATTTTACTATGAAAGTGGTGGTGTATTTTTGCTATGTTATTTGACTATTAATATGGTGGTGTATTTTGAACTTGATTACTACTGCAAATATGTATATGTTTCTGATTTTTATATGTTTTTGTATTATTGAACCCAAAATGAACCCAACCCCAAAAAAAAAAATTTGAACCAGTGAACTGGGTTCTCGAACCTGAACTCAAACCCAAAACCGAACTGGTAACTTAGTAAAAAATAGATTTTTGTAGTTTATATTCATAACTTTGATTACATTTCATTGCACATCTTTCAAACTGAAAGCATTGGTTCACGTTTCATAACTAATAACTAGATGGTGATAGATGACAAAATTTCAATTACAATATAAGTTTTACAAATTCAACCTAAAGCGATACTTAATTACTTCACATTGCATAACTAATAACTAGGACCAGTTGCCAATTGCATTTGCTTTTCATGGCATTCCATGAGACCACATTTCTTTGAGGCATTTTATCAAAAAGATCACTACATTGTCTATGCTACCACATTTTTTTATACATGTCTGCAAAGATTTTGTCAAATAGTTCAAGTGTTGCCTTGTTGCTATGGTTGAAAGCCTAAAACAAGTGCTTTCGAACAAGCTATGGATGCTTGGAAAAAATCTATCAAAAGCATAATAGTAAGCAATATCATAGACAAGGCAATGAACTCTTTGAAAAAATGCCTCAAAGAAATGAGGTCTCATGACCTAATGGAATGCCATGACAATCAAATCCATCACCATGAGACCTCATTTCTTTGAGGCATTTTTTCAAAGAGTTCATTGCCTTGTCTATGCTAACACATTTTTCATACATGTCTATCAAAGCATTTTATCAAATAGTTCATTGCATTGCTGCTATGGCTAAAATCCTAAAATAGGTGCTTTCGAACAAGCTATGGATGCTTGGAAAAAATCTATCAAAGCATAATAGTAAGCAATAGCATAGACAAGGGAATGAACTATTTGAAAAAATTCCTCAAAGAAATGTTGTCTCATGGTGAGGGTGGAATGCCATGACAGCAAAGTGTTGTGGATTGTCATGGCATTCCATAACCATGAGACCACATTCTTTGAGAGCAGCCTCAAGCTTGATTCTACACTTATCTATGCTACTACATTTATCATACATGTTTACCAAGAAGCATTCTGTCAGGAAACTAGTTCACTTCCTTTGACACATGGCTAAAGCCTAAAATAGGTCTTCAAAAATCTACATGGATGCTTGGAAAAAATCTATCAAAGCATACTAATAAGCAATAGCATAGAAAAAGCAGCAAACTATTTAAAAAAAAGCCTCAAAGAAATGTGGTCTCAATGGTCATTGAATGCCATGACAATCCATAGCAATTTGCTTGTCATGAAATTCGTCATGCTATTCCATTACCATGAAACAACATTTCTTTGAGGCATTTTTTCAAAGAGTTCACTACCTTGTCTATGCTAACACATTTTTCATACATAATACATCAAAAGATTTTATCAAGCAGTTCATTTCCTTGCTGCTATGGCTAAAAGCCTAAAATAGGTGCTTTCAAACAAGCTATGGATGCTTGGAAAAATCTATCAAAGCATAATAGTAAGCAACAGTTGATGCAATACAAAGATTTCCAAATCAATCAACAACTCAGGGGACTCTTGTCCCAAACCCATCTTGGAGAAGATCAAACAAAATTTCAACATTTCATCAGAAATCTAATTTTCATCCACTCAAATTCTCTTATCATTCATCATTCATCCTTCCACAAATCTATATTCCAATTGACTCATTCAAAGAAAAAAACCATTTTAGAAAACTTTGATTCAATCAATTAGATCAACATGCATTTCAAAAACACCATTTTCAACATGGCACTCTTCCATTCAATCAATTCATTCAACTTGTCCCAAATAGTCAATCCATCATTACAATTCAAAATCATACAAATTGAACCCTAGCATCAATAGACTATGTATATCAAGCTACCACAATTCAAGTTACATCAAGCCCATATCATCGAGACAGCCTAAACAATAGGAGGAATGGCCTATTTCAACATACTACACTCAAACCCTTAAGGGATTGATCCGGTTGAACATAGCTCAGAGTGATTCCGCATGTTTGGATGCGAAAGAGGACCATGCCTAGCATAAACATGCCTATTCGAATGTGTTGGAACAGTCCGTTTGATCACACAAGTTACAGAACAAAAATTGCACCACCTTGCAACTTTCCACTACTTGCATTTGACACTTTTTCCATCAACTGAAAATTGGACACCATGGGAAAACCACTCTAAGATAACAAAAACCAAGAGAGGTTATTGTAGAGGGGCCCAACATGATCCCATAGGATTAGACGAGAAGTTTCTAAGCATAATGGTGTCCGAGTACCCTCATGCTGAAGTTTGCAGCCATTTGCCCTTTGGACCTTTAGGGATCGATCTAGTTGAACATAGCTCAGAGCAATTCCGCGTGTTTTGGTGCTAAATAGGACCATTCCTAGTGTAAAAATGCCTATTCAGATTCATTAGAACACTCTGTTTGGTCACATGAGTTGCAGAACGAGTTACCATTCTCATCAACTTGATTCACAAGGCAAAAAGACACCTAACCTTCAAATCTTGCTTCCAAACTTTTACCAGACCTTGGTACACTTTATTCATCTTTATTTTGATGTGAAGAAAGCTAAAACACCTTATTACAACACTTTTTAATCAAATTTCACAATTGCTTGCACTAGAATACCAAATTTGCTTGTAAGTGCTAAAACACTAAATTGGGTGTAACATGCAAACCACAATGAATATTTATAGGATAAATACATTTTAGGGTACCCATTTTTTCCATTACAAGCATATATCATTTTTAGATACACTTATTTTGGAACACATGCCTGCTGTCCCAACTTCTTTGCTTCTAAAGAACCCTAAATAGGCCATTTTAACAAAGAAAGTAGTTATGAGCATCCATCAAAGCATAAAGGATTGAGGAATTTTTTCAAATGTAGTAGTTATTTCCCTCATAGACACACATGCAAAATATGGAATCATACACAAGGCAAATGAACTGTTTGACAAAATCTCTCAAAGAAATGTGGTCTCATGGAACGCAATGATTGTTCGATGTAGGCACCTTGATTTTGCCACCTTAACTTTGTCATTATCATCCAATTTTTAATAACTAATAACCCTAGTCTCATGATGTCATTTAACTCCATCATTTTAACCGATCAATTATATCATCATTTGTCAATTAGCTATTTTTGTTTGTTGTTGTCTTGTCGCACTGCTAATTTATCAACTTCAACATGATAATTCACCTTATTGATTAATTAATCATATTATGTTAATTAATTAATCACATTTCCCCTTCTATCATCTCATATCTAATCAATTAGATAGCTCCTAATTAGTCTATGCATATATAACAATTAAAAGAAATAAATTATTATAATTATCCTTGTCCACATTTCATCCATCAATCAAAGTCAATTAACAAACTAGCACTTGTACCTAAAGAAGGTTCAAGGATTATGCCAATAGAAAGCCATATGCATGTTAATATGTTAGAGAGAACATATTTATGCATGGGTGTGTATGGATGCCATGAGTTGTGAATTCTAGTTGCATGTGGTTGGATTAAACAATTAATAATAAGTGCTAAATAATGGAATGAAATAAACTTAGGAAAATGGAAATAAAATGACCCCATCCAGTTGGAAAATCAATAGTTATCTGGCTTTTACATGATAACTAATATTTTTGAGGCTTTTACTATTAAATGGCAGTAGGTTTAGCATTAAACAACAACTAAAACTTGTTTTTTGATAACTCGACAGTGGTTTGCAGGCATGAGACTTGTTTCAAGCTCAAATCTCACACTATGTCTAGCCTATCAGCTAATAAGTCAATTTCACAATTCACTCATGTCAATTTAGTCAATTCCATCTTTCTCTTTGACACATCAATCAAAGTCAATTCCATCTTTCACTCATCAATCAAATTAACTAATTAGCTGATCATCAAGTTAAATCTCAATCAAGTTAGTTGATTGATCAATCAAGCTAGTTGACTGATCAATCAACTATGTTGAATAGTTAATCATAGTTAATTATAAATCATCTTCATCCTCCAAATCAATTAAATCAATCTTGGCCATTCATATGCACAAAATGGATTTTTTGAAAAGGCTTTATAAACTTTCAAGAAAATGCAATTGGTAGGTGTAAAGCCAAATTCCACAATCTTTGCTAGCATCTTCCCTACCTTTAATAAAATAGGAGCTTTGAAATGGGGTATGTACATCCATCAAAGCATAATAGAAGGAAGATTTCTATTAGATATTATGGTTGGAAATGCTCTAGTAGATATGCATGCAAAATTTGCAAGCACAAGGCATGTGAACTATTTGAGAGAATTCCTCAAAGAGATGTCATCTCATGGAATGCAATGATTGCAGGCTTTGCAGAAAATTGTTTGTTGAAAAGGCTTTCAAAACTTTCAAACAAATGGGATTGGTAGGTATAAAGTCAATTTTTTTGCCAAAGTCCTCTATGCCTATGCCAAAATGAGAACTTTGGAACGTGCTATGAAGATGCATTGAAGCATAATGCTAGAAGATTTTTTGTTAGATGTCATAGTTGGATACGCTCGGCTGGACCTATATGCCCTTGGACTGCAATTCCAAGCAATGATGCCTTATTATTCAAGTCTTTAGTGTCATGGAAAACCTTTATTAAGACACCTTCTTGCAATCATGCCAATCCATAATTCTTTGAATTTGTTTTTCCATTGTTAATCCTATTACTATTGTTTTTATGGCTTAAGGATCCATAACTAGGAATACGCCTCCATGCTCCATTCCTCCAAAATTCATACGACTAGAGATGTCTGCTATGTGAAAAATATAACTATACCTCTGGTTTCTTTTGATAAAGTACCATGATTAAAAAGTGTCCTTCCTATCTCTCCTCCTACAACTCCTCTACTGATCAAATATTGAATAAAAATTCCTTATTTTTGTGTTAGCAACGTTTCTTTCTATTCTTTCCTTCTTGTATTGATAATTTACCAAAATCTAAGTTAGATTCCTATTTGAACACATTTAGGAAGGAGTTTTTTCAAAGAGTAGAAAGTTAATTTTTAGGAAACAGATGAATTAAAGGCAGTTTTTGTACCCGGGGCAGTAATCTTCATTCTGCAGTTTTGAGAGTCTTCTACGGAATTCATGGCCATTCCACCAATGTAGGAATAAATGATCAGTGGAATGGATTATATTTGAATTATTTACAATGTTTTTAAGTTTGTGAGTGTAGGGGTAACAAGAACATGGTGTTTTGTTGCTGATTCAAGCAAATTTTCTGAGTTTTTCCTCTTGAAAATGAAGGTTTCAAGTAGGGCGTTGAAGAAATCATGCATGCATGGGATTGGAGTTGACTCAAAAGGTTTGGGAAGACATAATAGATGTTGTTCCAATAGGTGGCTAGAGTATTGGAGGTTTGTGAGTATGTGTTTCATGAAACCCTCCCTGTTTTGATACTTGTTCACCCTAAAAACAAGAGTTTGATGGTTCAGGGAGTTTTTAAGACTTTCAATCCTTAAAATTGATTGAATCTTGAGTTTTGAGGCATGTATGGTATCAGTCTAAATTTTATTGGTGTTTTGGTGAAGATTTGTGAGCACTTCCTTTGTAAAATAGACCTATTTTAGTAGCCATTTTCGATGCACAAGTTGAATATCTAATGGTTTCTTGGAGCAGATCATTGGAGTGTTTTGTTTTGTTGATGTGGTCAAGAAAGAGGTCTCTAAGTGCATCTTTGGTTCTTGGATTTGGAACTCATGTGGGTGGTTTACCCACTCTAGGGCAAAGAATCCTAATTGACAAAATGGTGCTTATTTGCATAATTAAGCATAATATGATGAAACAGTATTTTGGGAATGTTGAATACTGACCTAAATGATGTTGTTGAGGTTATTTCAGTGTTGGGACAAGGTATGGAAGGTAGAGTTTGGTATTATGGTGATTTCCTTGGGCTTGTGGATTCAATGTGCTAGGTAAGGTTTATGTGCAAAACCTGATATTTCTGACAGAGCAATGTTATATAAGTTTGTTTTTGGATTTTTGATGATGTTCATAGTGACTATGGAGTCTGAGAAGCTGAGGTATGATTACTTTCATAGTCTGCTAACCTTTTGCTCCAACAAACCCTCATTTTCCCTCCTAAAATCTAGGGTTTCTCAAGATCTTCACTCAAATAGCCACAATACACAAAACCAAAATAGAAAACATGTTTCCCTAGGTCTGCTCAAACCTTCCAACCCTTCCTAAACTCAATCCCAACATAAATCCATGAAAAGGCAACTTGAAACCAACATTTTCACATAGAAACTTAACATTTTCTGCTTAGGCATCGTAAGAATTCAAACTTAAAGACTCCCCCTCACCAAGAAAATTCATTCCACACCTAATATACATGCATGCAAGTCTTCCCACTGAGTCACATGGATTTACAGGAGGTGGGAAGACAAAAATTACATTTTTTAATCACAAAATAGTGATAAATCTGTTACACGGGCTGCTATAGAAAAATCAGTATTTCTCCCTCCAAAACGAATATTGGAAGCCATAAATGGAAGAAAATGGAAGCTAATTCAAAATACTACATGAAAAAATGAATGATAAATCCTTCTTAAAATGTACGGGTCTATACAAGTGAAGGAAACTCTAAAAATACAGTAAAATCAAGATATACAATGAAAATTCAGAAATAAAGCATTGAAAACTTTGAATCAAACATTAACCAAACTTTCTATATTGAATAATGAGCCTTGAAAAACTCATATTTCAGCTATGTAGCAGAAAATCCACCTTTGCATTCTTGAATTCCCTGCACAAAATGACTCAACCTAAATAATAAACTGATGCAATGATGCAGAGCTAATGGTGGGCAATCAGACTTAGGAGGCACAACTTCTTTCAATTATGGCTCTTCAACAACAACGTTTCCATGACTAAGAGAGGAATATTTAAGGTCTCCCCACTTCCTTCAACATCCTCCAACTAGAATTTTAATCATTTGGTCATTGGAACACCAAGAGACTCTATGCTTTCCTTTAAATGCTTAATTAAGGCAATTTGAACAACTTACCTTAATGCACCTCCAAAAATGTATGAAAGGCATCAAAGCCCACTCAAATGAGCAAGGTGACTCCCCTTAGGTGTCTAGTTACATCAAGGCATCTTTATTTCTTAATTTTCCAAAATGCACTAGACTTACAAAGGAGGATGGAGGCCTTATTGTACAAAGAAGTTAATCACCAAAACCAAATACTCAACAAGAGACCTACAAAACCTATTAAAGAAAATATTAAATGGTCCTTAGGACCTTATTCCATCACAAAACCAAAAAAAAAACAAAAACAAAACATTTTAGGTCCATTAGACCCATGGGTGCTCTTGCACCATACTCCCAAGCAAGAAAAATATCTCAAGTCCTCTTTGAGATCAGATCTTCTATAGTAGTCCCATGTTGTTTAATGTCATTATCAAACATCCAAGTGGCATCCTCTTTAGGTAGACCTTGCCACTTCACCAAATATTCCTTGTAGACCTTCCTTCTAGTCCTCTTTGTCTCCTTAGTGTCTAGGATGCATTCAAGAGTCAAAGGTTGGCTGGGGGTAAGTCCTTCACCCAATCTTCATCCTCCATTGCTATTGTACCTGGTTCATTACTTGCATTCATGGAAGCTTTGAAAGGATACAAATCAGAAATGTTAAAGATAGGAGAGATTGCCACTCCTGGAGGTAGTTCTATTTCATAGGCATTTTGGCCAAACTTGTGGACCACCTTGCAAGGTCCTATCTTCTTCATCATGAGTTTGGTATACTTTCCTTTTGGAATTCTCTCCTTCTTCAAGTGATCCATCACCAAATCTCCAACCTTGTATTTAACATCTCTCTTCTTCAAATCTGTTCTTTCCTTGTATTTCTCAACATTCTTTTGTAGAGTTTCCTTCACTTGTTGATGGATATCCTTGATTGTAACATCAAAGTCTTCCCCTTGAGCACTTCTCCTCTCAACTCCTTGTAGATCTCTTAATTCATATACCCCTCTAGGGTGCATTCCATAAACCACTTCAAAAGGGCTCCTACCAATGCTCTTATTCATGGAGTCATTGTATGCAAATTTAGCCTGAGGCAAAATCAGATCCCAAGCTTTTCCATGCTCCTTGGTAAGGCATCTTAAGAGATTTCTAAATGATCTATTCACCACTTCAATTTTTCCATCCATTTGTGGATGGTATTCAGAGCTAAAGGACATATTTGTGCCAAGTTTCTTCCACAAGGTCCTCCAAAAGTGACCTATAAACTTAGAATCCATGTCAGAAACAATACTTAAAGGCAGACCATGTATTATAACAACATCCTTAAAGAAGAGACTGGCTATATGAGATGCATCATTGGTTCTTTTGCAAGGAAGAAAATGTGCGATCTTACTAAATCTATCAACTACCACAAAGACACTATCAAAACCTCTTTGGGTCCTAGGCAGCCCCAATACAAAATCCATATTTACACTTTCCCAAGGTCTATTGGGAATGGGAAGTGGCTGATAGAGTCCTGCATTTGATGAAGTTCATTTTGCTCTTTGAATTCACACTTTTCCATGTTGATCAACAGCTTCTCCTCTTGTAGCCTCCTTATAACTTGAAATTTCCTTGTCAAGCTTTACACACACTTTTGTAATGGCTTAAAATCATAATTGAGATTTGTCAAGATCATCAAAATAAGGATGTTGCATTTCTTTTCTGCTTGAGATTCTCTTGGATGGCTCATAAATCTATATTTTCTGCAAGGAGGGACCAATCAATTTTTACTGGTTTAGTTACAGATACGCAAAGGAAAAGAATAAAAAGAAATAGCTCATCTAAAATAGATGGAAGGCACTTACAGATAGGCATGGGAGTCTCTCAACTTAGTCAGTCTTGGTCATACATCTTCACTGGGAGTTCCAAGATACCTATTGCACACAACACATCTCATGAATATAATTTCTTGAAATTTGAGATGCTCTTATAATGTCTACATCATAGGTGGTCATGATAAGGTTAAATTCAAATGAATAACTTGAAATTGCCTCACCAAGCTTCACACACACTTTTGTAATGGCTTAAAATCATAATTGAGATTTCTCAAGATCATCAAAATAAGGATGTTGCATTGCTTTTCTGCTTGAGATTCTCTTGAATGGCTCATAAATCTGTATTTTATGCAAGGGGACACCAATCAATGTTTTCCTAGTTACATACAAATACACAAAATAAAATAAGATGATAGCATTGGCATCAACCAAATTGACGTGGATACAAGTATAAATTAATAACAACCATTGTGCATATACTTACAAATTAATCCAATGAACCATCCGGGTCTGCTCTACTCTTTATTGTGTCAAGTATTGCCTCATGGTTAGAATCATGGACCCTCCACAAGGTCTTGTTCAAAGGTCTACCCCCATATTTGGTCAAATGAACATTGGATGCCATGACAAGGTTTGAGTAATGAAGAATCTTACAATGTGTGTCAAATTCCTCAAACAACCAATGTTTAACACTCTTATGTGGGTACCTTCTCAGCCACATTCTAGTAACAACAATTGAGCCTGTAGGGTATTCAATGTTTTCTCCATCTATAATTGGGGCTTCCAATTTATTTTTGCCTCAACACAAGGAAACAAGTAATAATTTGTACCCTCTTCATTGTCTTCATCTACAATAGTGAATAAACATGCCACGCATTTTATATTTGTAACATATCTCTTGAAATTAGTCAACATTATGAATACGTAGTACAAAGTAAGATAACAATATGGAATTTCAAATACTAAGCAAGTAGATATATTACCTGGTTGAACTAGATCCGATACATGGTCAAAGTCAACCGATGATTCCATTTGTGTTAGTTCCAATGCAAGGGTGATACGTGTGAAGTGGGCTAAGATAACTTGTCAACCATTTGTCAACCCACTCCCCTAACTCACAATCATTCTAGGCTTTCATTGTACATGAAGAACAAAAGAATGCCATCTTACGTGTATCGATACTCCATGACCCTGCATTTGAGCTAAGGAAAGAGTGCAACTCACTCGATCCTGTTAGTGTACAAAATCCTCATATGGTGCAATGTTAGTATCATCCATCAACCAAAAAAATCTATGAACTGAAGACGTACCTTCATTACTTAGACCCATCAAGCATTACACCACTCACGAATTGATCTTACATCCGTGAACTGTGCAATGTCTTCATACTTTAACTCTTTCTCATGCTAATGCTCTTTCACGAGATGTTCCTACACCATCATGCTCCCCTTTCCATGTCCGGGTCTTAGAAAAGTTCCACATATGTTAAACACGTAGTGAGATGCATCCTAAGACAACCAATAGAATATGTGCATGTTCTTGAACTATGGTGCACTATTTTCCGACCATATGCTATGCCCTTTTGAGCCAAATCACTATAGAACATTTGGAAGCAACCTTGCACAAACTCTGGAGAATGTGTGTGATCATCACTAATATAAAAGTGATAATCCCTCAATACCTTCCTTTCATCCTCTCAGACGGTCAAATGATGTATGAATGCTATGTGCACAAATATTAAAAACCTCGTGGTGGAGTTGTAATATCATGGATCAAGACCTCATGCCGCGGCTATAGAGTGTAGTTCTCTCAGAAAGTCAACCACCGATATGGTACCAAGTGGAAAGATGTACTTGTATTAGCTTGAATTGCGTGGTTCATCCATCGTGCTCCTATGGGTATGCCTTTGTACACATACACTAGGGATTCTCATGAAACATGGACATGAACTCGATACACTGTAATCTTTTGAATAACCAAAATTTCACACTTTTTGCTTCAGATCCATCTTTTGTAGCATATGCCATTGTTTTATACTTCCCGAACTCTACTAGTTTTTGTCTTGCCTCATATGTGCTTTCCATATGTTGACATACTAGCATTCGTTGCAAGCCACCACAATGCTTGCATGAACAATCCAAGCATGTTTTCCTATAGAATATTTGGCCATCCTCTATTTCACATGAATTTTTTGATAAGAACTTTCTTGAAGATTTTGGTGGGGCTTCTATGCCACAATCCCGCAAAAACATTATTAGTAGTATGCAAAACCTAAAACATATAGAATGATAAACATCATAATGGTTGGAGAATTCAATATGTAGTCTACAACAACAAGTAGTGCATGTGTGATTTATCTTGACATAAAAAGGCTTAAGCATTTCAAAAAATCTTTGAGAAATACCAATTTGAGGATAATCATTTTGAAAATTTATGAAAAAATTCATTTTGAGTCAGATCCAAAAATGCTTTGGATGTGGCCTAGTTTCACTATTGATTCTCCTTCTTACTTACATCCCTTGATTCGGAGATGGCCTTGAATTATTCTTCCAATAATATTCAATTAGTGTTCTCAATGCTTCAACAACTTTTTATCTTTGTGCGGCAGTCTCCCCAAGAATTCCCATAATTCATTTGAATCGCTGCCCTCAATTCTTTGCCGCCTTTGAATGGATTTTGATAAAGTTTTTCTACTAATTCCCATTTTTTCACTTGTATTTTTAATGAAGCGAGATCTCTTTGTTTGATAGCTTACCAAAGTCGATGTAATGACACGTCGGGTGACATTACTATCCTTTGAGCGTGAGGTCTTACCCACACTATCATAAGCATCCATTAGATTCTTCACAATAGTGTTTTCACTTGATGCATTCGATGTTCTCAACCCAAGAGTCTTCATGATGTTTCTGTACTTTAAACCCCACATCATTTGAACAAATAGTTGACATCTTGGTACCTTGCTTAGCCTTTCAAAGAACATTCCAAATCTTATTAGCATATCTTCTACAAGCGCTCGAATTTTACCTATGTGCTGTGTAACATCCCCCTCTCATCAACATTAATCAAAAACTTTGTCTTTCTATGCAAAATTCTAGGTGGTGTTCTCTTAGGTACATACATCTCAACATTAGAAATTTCATCAATATTTAATTGAGGTGGGCTTGATTGTGTACCTTCGATCGAGGGTGGAATAGAAGACATACCTTGAGGTTCAGGTGGGGATGATGGCATACCTTGTTCCTCAACTCCGAGTGATAATGTACTCTCAACTTCAAATGTGGTGGATGGTGTCCAACCTTACTTGTGGTAGATGGTGTCCCTCCATATTCACTTGTGCTTAATGGTGTCCCTTCGTATTCACTTGCGGTAGAGGGTGTGTCTCCAACTACGGTATTTGCATCTCCCCTAGCATGACTCTTTCACATTCATGCCCTTCGTGCTGCCAATTTCTTTTCTCATTTTGATGGTTGAGGTTCCTCTTCAACTAGCTTGTTTTCATCCATCGTTCCCAATTTCTACTTTTCACAATATTCACTCATCCATTTTTTCTCTTTATCTTTGAAGGCTTGGAGCTGATCATCTATTAGTTTTTTCCTTTTAACAGTTCATTTCTTTGGCATGACAAATAATTTTACCTATGCAAAAAGTGCTAAATTGTCAAATTAACTAATTGAGAGCTTTGGAAGCATAACTCAATCAAAATAGGAAAAGAACAATTCATTCAAGCTTTGTTAAACTACTTTTCATTCAGCAAAAATCCACTCAAATTCTCTTAACCATTCCAATCTCTTCATCAAAATATAACACACTTGCATTATGGTCACATTGACTACTTCAAAGCAAAAACCATATTAGAAAACTTTGATTCTTGATCAATTAGATCAAAATGCATTTCAAGGCATTCTTCCATTCAATCAATTCATTCAACTTGTCCCAATCAGGCAATCTATCTTTTCAACAAAATCATATTCTACACCATCAAGCTAATCAAAAGCAGCAAAACACAAATCAAGACCTTTGGAAATAGTCCCTTCATTCACCATGCTCATTAGCAACATAGCACTTCAAGCAATCACCAATTTACTCATCTTTCAAGGCAAACCAAACATTTATGCCAAATCCTTAATCAGATTCATTCCTTCTTAAGCATCATCAAAATGTCAATAATCATTTACAAGACACAAGGTTCACCATACTTTGATTGTATCAACTCATTATATCAGTGCATACATCTCAAATCTTCCTACCCTACTGTTCAGACACCTAGACACACCATAGAATCACCCATTCCAAGATTCAAAACAATATAAATTGTCCCTATACCTTGTCCCAAATGGACAATCTATCATTGGAACTGATCTACAAACTTTTACCAGACCTTCAAGCACTGTCAAAGATAAAAATTTTATCAGTCACATGATTGTCCTAGCAAAATCTGCATGTAAAAACCATTAGAACCCACATAACCAAACACCAAGCATCACACTCTACCTTTCATCCCTTATCCAAGCAGTGATGCTATTCCATTACCACTATTCAAACAAGTTTGTCACAAATCTAAATACAACTATCACTGTACATATAGATTCCTTAGTCTTTAACATCAAAACAATATTTAATCTTTAGGACTCCATACCCTAAATCAGGTGAATCCCACAAATCACATTCATATACCAAGAGCCAAATACACATTTAGAGGTCCCTTATACTATCCACAACAACATGACAACAACTACCAATTATTTGCTTTGAATAATTTACGAGAACTCTGACTATACGCTGGAAAAAGGCTAGTAGATTAGGTTTTTTTTCAAAGGAAGTCTTCTTTATACTAACCCAAATCATTGTTTAACCAAAAACAGTCCTTATGCATGTCACAAAACTCAAGATTTCAACATTTCTAGAGCAGAGAAATTTAGGAATGTATTGATTTTCCAAAACCCTCATTTTTAGGGTGAACAAGCACCAAAATAGGGAGGGTTTAATGAATATCACCCTTGCAAACCTCATGCACTCCAACCAACACTTACAACACCTTGCAATACATCTTATTATACCTTCTACATCGTTCCCAAGCTTCTACAAGCTCTGTTTCTCCATGAACCATGACTATAGCAACAAACTGTGTGTGGAAATATTCAAATTTTAGTGTAGCAGCAGCTCCTTCAAGGCACTCTTACTTTTCCCTAGACATATAAGCATCTAAACACAACAACCAACCTATCCCTAACCTACTCCACCAATCTAGCTAACCTACATTGGTGGAGTAGTGTGGAAATGCCTTATAAGACTCTCAAAACCCAATATACAAGGTTGCAGACTAAGCCATGAAAAGAATGCTCAAAAAAACATTAAATCTAATGAATTCCTTCCCAAATGGATGCAAACGAATGGTGATACCCTCTCCTACTGAAAAAAAATTGATTTCAAACCCTAGAAAAGCTTTACAGTCCGTACAAGATGAGAAACAATTGAAAAACTCATAAATAAACTAAAACAACCCAAACTTTAATTATTTCTATTATTCAAGAATACCGATGAATGCTTCCTTGCTCTCCTTTACATGCCTTAAAAAGAAGCTTCCATCTTTACAATGACTTGTGACTCTTCCTCTTCCTTGATTTTCTTGACTTGCTTTTATAAATTGACCTATTTAAGGGCTTTTACTAGTAGACAATGTGTTGGTTGTACTATGTTTTGTGAAATAAGTGTATAAAATTTTATAGTATCTTGAAAAGGATCAAAATAGGCTTGAGAATCTGTATTGGGATTGTGCACATGCTTTATGATAGAAAATGAATCACCCAATTAGATGGAATGTTGGCCTACTAGAGATATTTGGCATTGTTTGCTAAAAACAGAGAAATGTAGAAACAACAAAAGGAATGTTGTTAAGTGCTTGGGAGTAGTCTTATTTGTGATGCCATAGTTGTGTTTATGCTTGGTAATGTTTTGAAGGTATATTGTGAAATATTTGATGATTTGGGCATATGTTTCCAATATATAGCAATGGTGTCTTGAATGCAAAGTAGTCAGAGTGTGTCTATACTGATATATTGGAATATTACAATCAAAACATGATGAAATTGGTATCTTAAAGGTCTAGTGACAGTGTTAAACTAATGCTGCTTGTTGTTGTTACAAATGGTGTTTAAGTGAAGATAGGATGATGGATGTGTTGATTTGAGAAAAGATATCTTAAATGGTTGGGATGATGTTTGATTGCAGGTCTAAGGAACAGAGGTGTTTGATTGTTTTTTCCTTGAAGGGGTAAGTTGAGTTGATGAGTGATTGTTGTATTGTTTATGACAAGAACAAAGTTGAAAGTTGATTCTGAAAATGGTTTGCTATATGGAGATGGTGAATTGGCTACTGATAGCCTTATAACTTGAAATGAAATAAATGGATTTTGGTTGAATGAAAAGTAGTTTTGGATGAATTTGACAAAGTTTGTATAAATTGATCTTCTCTTGATTTGATTTGGGAAGGAAGTTCCCTAAAGAAATGATGTTGTTGAGTGGCTTGGCAATCTGATATTGCATCACAAACAAACAATTTGATCAACATGGAATAAGCAAAACAACAAAAATGAAAACAAGCCATAATAGAATGAAAGAAAATGTACAAAGATTTCACATACCTAAAAAAGAAAAGTTTCAAATGGAGGAGTTCTACCCAATTATGCAGCCTTTGCTTCTTCCTTCCTCAAACTCCTCAAAAATTTGACTTCTTCAAAAGCTTGTTCCCCTCCAAATTTCAATTGTATATCAATTATCATTGTAATTCAAACTTGAATTGATATTATGTGCCTCTCAACATGAAAACTCTGCTATTTCATGCAAAGGTGATGGAAAGAACATTCAAAAGGTGGTGGAATCTCAAAATCATGCATGCACACTTTACTCAATCACCAAAAAGCTAATTTTTGTTAGAGCACATGCAAAACTAGGCGAATATGCAAAATATGGGCCGACATCATGAGTATATTGTGATTTTTTACTGTTTTTAGTGCAATAAAAAACACGCTCGCGTTATAATGTGTGTGGTTATTTAATCCTAAATGGACATATCTCTACTAGTTAATAATGCGCTCGTGTTATGATAAATTTGATTTTTTTAAGCTTTAGATGGTACATTTATAGGGTAGAGGATTAAGGGTACTAGGGAGAGAGCTAGAGGGAGTGAGTGAGAGAGAGATACCTGAGAGAGGGAGATACTTTTGAGAGAGAGAAAGGAAGGGAGTGAGAGAGATAAAGGAGGGAAGGGCTAAGTGTAGAGGGTAGAGGATTTAAGGGTGAAGATTTTAAGGTTTAAAATTAAGGGTAGAGGGGAGAGAGATAGAGGTAGTGACTGAGAGAGAGAGACCTAAGAGAGGGAGGGGGTAGGAGGGAGAGGGTTGAGAGAGGGAGAGAGAGAGACCTGACAGAGGGAGAGGGTTGAGAGATAGAGAGAGACCTAAGAAGAGGGAGAGCGAGTAGGAGGGATAGGGGCTAGGAGGGAGAGGGTTGAGAGGGAGAGAGAGAGACCTAACAGAGGGAGAGGGGGTAGGACGGAGAGGGTTGAGAGAGAGAGAGAGACCTAA
>VDFB02057203.1:0-28253 GCA_007258455.2 Sequoia sempervirens
TCATGATTTTAGGTTCAAGGTTTATGACTTGGGAACGTTTTGCATTGGTTTGGAGGAAATTCTAAGTTGTTTCAAGGAATTTTTGGGCTGTTTTTAAAGTTTTGGCGCCTCTTGCCTCTGTTTTGGCACCTCTTGCAAGCAATGCAGAGACCATTTTCAGTTGTTTTGAGACCATTCTAGCATGTTCTTTGAGTTTTGGCACCTCTTGCCTCTGTTTTTGGCGCCTCTTGCAAGTTGTCCTGAGACTTTTTTCACCTTTTCTGGGACCATTTTTGGTCACTTTTAGAGTTTTGGTGCCTCTTGCACCTTTTTTGGAACCTCTTGTCAAAGTTTTGGCACTTTTTACAAGTTGTTATGGGACTTTTTTCACCTATTCCAGGACCATTCTAGATACTTTTAGAGTTTTGGCACCTCTTGTCAGAGTTTTGGCACCTCTTTCATCTTGTTCTAGGACCCTTTTCACTTGTTTTGAGACCATTCTGCACTATTTTTAGAGTTTTGGTGCCTCTTGTCTCTATTTTGGAGCCTCTTGTGTCTGTTTTGGCACCTCTTGCAATTTTTCACCAAAATTAGAAACTCACATTCTATGTTTTGCATTTGCAAGTTTTCCCAGATTCGTTGTCAAAGACTCAAAACATAAACTACTAACATATTGTAGGGGCTAGACATTATTTACTTGTTTCCTTTGTTTAAGATAGGAACGTAGCTTAAGTAAAGGGATAATGAACATCATGTTTCCTTTTGGTTAAGTTAGGAACATAGCTTAATTAAAGGAAAATGAACACCATGTCTTTTGTATGTGATGAATGGTAGGCATATGCTCTCCTCATAACTGGGTGATCTAGAAAGCTAGACCCATTCTTGTTTATGTGCGAGTGTAAGTGGAGTATATGGCATGAGTTCTCTCTTTATTCATGCGAAATAAAGATCAATCTAACTATGGGTATACTTGCTTTCTTTTGTTTATCATAGAGGGCCTGCCTTGTGGGAAAAATTAATCACCCAAGGGAACGACCCAACCGGTAACATGCTAAAGCTAAGAGACTTCCAACTGGGATATAAATGTGGATACTTGAGGAAAGTTCAAGTATCACAAGGATAATTCTAATGGGATGGATCGAAAGGGACTCTCACCATATGGATTATCCCCCATGAATGGAATGCCTGCATTAAAACCCTTGTTGTCGATTTGCCAAAATCCTTTATCTATTCTTTGGTGCAGCAATGGTTATTGCCAAGGCATCCACATTCTCGCAGTTTTTAGTAGTGGTGATTGGTTTTTCATGGGAGTTTCATGGGCACTGGAAGCTTGGTTGGCCTAAGAAGAGAGTGCACTGTAAGGGGGAGCCCGTGTAGCCAAGCTTTTGAATTCACCTGCTAAAGATAGTGTGGTTGGGGTAAAACCCATGTGGCATCTAAAAGAATACAATCTTACATAGCCTTAGGAGTGTATATTCTGCTTGATGTGTCTTCAAAATGAAACTCAAACGAAACACCATAAAAAATGTTACATTTTGAAAATGAGAACCTTGATTTAGAACTACATTCATTGAGGTAGACAAGTCAATAACTTAGGTCCATCCATCTTCAAAAAATTAGTCCTTCCTAGTAGTGTTCTATCTTTCCTTAGGAAAAACAGAGTCAGAACATGTGGTTTACATGATGATTTCACAAAAGGTCAAGATTAGAAAACCAAAGATCAAACCTCTTAGTCCAAAACAACATCAAAAATGTTTGTCTATGCTTTATGACTTTAGAGAAAGGTTAACCTTCAATTTTTACAAGAGAGCGTGCAAAGACAATCTAGAGTTATACGTGATCTACTATTGTCAAAATCCAAGACTTTTCCAATGTTTTGAGTACCTTAATTACATCTCTTGAGTCAAAAATTCGAGTCCAAGATCATTCCTTAGATACCTTAGAAGTCTAAACATTGTCGAAACAAACCTATACAAGTGGAAATTTTCAAATTAAGCCTAGATCTAAACATTTCAAGGTGCTTAAATCATCACTATCCATCACATCTATGAATGCAAAACCTAGTTTATTCTTTGGGATTTGTTATCCTTTAACCATGAAACTATGTCATGCCATCAAATCAGACTTGGTCTAATCAATATAATTTTTCATTCTATTTGACTTAGTTGTAATCCTTGGCACTATTTCAAACTTAGATCAAAGCTTAGTTTAAACCCTAACACTTGCATGCCCGTCCAAACAAGATCACAAAAGAGGAGACTTAAGGACAAGGAACTTGGAACACCTAACTTTGAAACAGAAAACATAGGAAGTCCGAGTAGTGAAGCTTTTGATATCAAAACTCCCAACCTTGAACCTCAAAATAGTGAGATCCCTAGCAGCATGGATGATGCAGAAGAAATTCCTATTCCTAGACTCAACAACACTCAAGGGGAAGAAATAAGTGATGAGGATATCCGACAATCATAACAAGACCCAAATTTCCATAAGTTTTTGGAAAATATTTTTGAAAGAGATGGGGAAAAATAACTATTAATGTTAGCCAATCAAGAAGTCAAACTTCCCCCTGACTTTGACATCAGCATCTTAAAAGCACCTCTCCAAAAGGCTGAAAAGGAAACAAAAATCATTCCAGCACACATTTGTATACCACTAATCCTTCCACTACATATTCGCATATAGAAATCATCTTAGCTTACATATTAAGCATCAAATATTATTTTCTAGGTAGTGATTTTAACAACCTTTGTTCCCCTAGAAATTAGAGGGCCAAAGGGTTTAATAAATTCCTAGAAATAGAGAACAATGATATGTATTTGAAAGGTTTGATTATATTACGAATAGATTAGTTTTACTTGCTTCAAACTTTGAATGTAAACCGTCTCATTAAGGTTTGTGTTAACATTAGAATAACTCACTCTACACATTTGACACACACACAGATGCCAACTACTAAATTGATCCAGCATAAAGCTATAAAAACTTTCTTTAAAGCATAATTACAAGTTGTTAAAATCATTTAACACATCTAAGGTGTCTCGTCACAAATTTCAAGCTCATTCAATGACCAGAATTAGAGCTTTCAAGCATCCATACAAGAAGGGAAATTGCTCTCCTACTCCTTAGTTGTTTGAAAATTTGTTGTAGGTGCCCACTCTATCTTTTTGTCATTAGGTTTATGGCTTTTTGCATTTCTTTTAAGGTTTGAAGTTCAATTCGAATGATAAGCTTGTTTAGTCCTATTGTTGCTTTGCATCAAACCCATACCCTAGTTGTGAGCCTATAACTTGCTAAGAAGTAAACCCTACTTTGTATAAACCCTATAAATATGGCACCAAAATTTAAAGAATCTTCATCAAAGGACCAACCCTTTGGTTTGAAGTGTCCATTTAGATCTCTTTTTCAAGATTTAACTAATCAATTGAAACCCTCAACATATGAAAAACCTAAGGGTTATTTGTTGTTCAGAGGCACACAAATTGTGGAGGGGCTTATTCACAAACAATGCACTATTAAAGATGCCACATTACCATACATTTGGTGTGAATTATTTAATTATTGGTTTGGTAACTGGAATTATGGCATCCCTCTTGGTAGCCCTAGGAGATTGGACATGGGGAACTTGATAGTGGTAAACATTTAAACATATGTTGACCTATTAAGGGAAATTGTAGTGAATTATGATCCAATCACAAGAATTATAAGGACATATGATGGAATTCAAATGGTTAAGGTTACCAGGGCTAAGATTACAAAGGGTTTTAATTTGATTAAGTGGAGTGAATATATGGTCAAAATTGATGAGAAAGCACTTAGGGAAGAATATGAGAAGGTGAGACATGGGTATGTGCAGGATCATGATGGGCCAAAAAGTGGCAATATGATGGGTATGTGGCTGATGACCTTTTTTTTACCCAAAATTGATGAAATGAAAATAGTTTTTAAAGGAGATTCTTAGCTTTCCACCAATATAAATTATGCTTTACTTTGAATTTAATAAGTAATTATTATTCATTTTCTATTTGAATTATGACTAAAGTCCTGATTGATAGGCTAATTGAAAAACATTTATAGCTTTCAAACGGTATCACATTTTTTGAATCCAAAACATGCGTCACATTTTATGCTTTGGATAATATAGGATTAAAAAAAGAAAAATTGAATTTTATGAAGTTTTGACCAAGTTAAGGTGATTATACATACAAGTTTTTATATTTTTTAAAATTTGTAATAAAAAATTCATAATTAATTATTTACTCAAGGAAAAAAATACAAAAAATATGCATCACATCGGGACATGAGTCCTCTACTTACATCTTAAATATTATAAAAAAATACTTTTATTTTATTGTGGTTAGGGTGGTCAGATAGACACCTACTTCTTATTTTTTCCCTGAAATTTAAGTACTATTGCATTGAAATTTTAAATTTTCACCAAATAGATATATTTATTTTTAAACAAACCTAGTAGTTTAGAAACTACATTCAGTTTGCTACAGATTCTATTCTTACATATTTTTGAAATAATTTAGATAACTTATTCAATTTTTTACATCAAGTTGCTTAACTCTAAATTTTCTGGTTTTTTTGCCACTTAAGGGCCTATTTTTTCCATGATGATCTTGCACATACCCACATACCTTCAAAATTTTTAGTGTTGTATCACTATTTGGCATCTGTTAAAGGTCAAGGAAAGATTGTTCTAGGCCCATATGATAAGGAGCCATAGCCCATCAACTATTTTGTGTCCTATTTTCAAAGGAAATTCTATTCTTTATCAAATCATAGGTTATGACCCAACTATATGTTGAAAGGCGCAAGACAACTAAGAGGGGGGTTGAATCAGTTGTCACCTAACTCAATCAAAAATCTCAAACACTTATCAAATTTAGTACCACTTTATTTTGTTATTAAGTATGAATATGAAATACAAATAACAGAAAGCAATATGAACACAATGAACACTAAATTTACATGGAAAACCAAATGAGGTATAAACCATGATGAGGATTAAATCATAATATAAAGTAATTGCACATCTGATTACAAAGAGGCTCACTGCCCAAAAGGATTCATTGTTTGGATACAATGCTCACTGACTACAGATAGGACTCACTGTCCAAAAGGGAGGCTTATTTCCTACAGATAGGAGTCACTATCCAAAATAGAGGCTCACTGCCTACAAATACAAAAAGATAACAAAAAGATCCATCACAAAAAATTACACACATCTGCAACCTTAATTAGAAGATTGCAAAAACCATCAGCTCACTACTTTCAGGAATCTAACACATTAAAGTATTGTTGCCTCAATTCACTTTCACAAAAATCTACTTCTCACACTTGTGGAATTCTTTGTTACTTCCAATTCATAACATCTTGACTTGTATTTATACTATCTTCAACCTTAGAAACTTTCTCCAAGTTTAGCTACACACACTTCATTATACAAATTCAAATTAGGTCAGAAACTCAACATTCCCATGGTGGAAAGGAATGTGATCAGACCAAATCAACACTTAACCAAGACCCAAAGCAACGTCTCGAATCAATCACATGCTTCCTTAATTGACACTTATCCTTCATATGAAGTGTAGACACCAGGTTAGCCAAACCTAATGAAAACACAAATGAACTTTGAGGTACATGTTTCCACATCAAGAAGGTAACATGTGCATCACACAACATGCTTCACCATACACTAGAACACATCTTGGATACCACTAGATTCATCTGCATCAATTGCAACAATCTTCATACTTAGAACACTCTCCATCAGTCCATCCAGACTACACAAACACATAGGAGCTCTAGAACCTATCTTTCAAAGCACCAAACCACAAACATCTTTGTCATAACACATATACCATCACTACAGGCCTTCTACCAAATTTTCAAGCCCAAAAAAAACCTGTAGAGGACTACAAAGTAGAAGCATTTCTCTCAATCCATAGACAGATAACTCTACCAAACTAGTTCACACAATGGTGAACACAACTTTCACTCTCCATCAAACCAGAAGCTACAAACTAGGAGAGATCACCAACGGATACTCATAAACAACACTTCAAATCTGCACAAGCATAGGATCAACACAAAAGAAATGTAGAGCACAAAGCAGATCACATTCTGAACACACACACACCTCTAACTTCACTATTTCTCAATGTCAGCACACCTACAACACCATATAGATAGCTCCATGTACTCACAACATCTCTACAACATCTCAACTATACATGCACAACCCGTAACATCCTGTACTATGTTGAAATCAATGAAAATGTTAATGAAAACACCACCAAACTTACTCATACTTGCATCAATCTCCCCCTTTGTCATTCATGGCAACACATTATGTGAAAAACCATCAAACACAACATCCATTCCATTCCTGCACTCTCCTTTATTTTTTTATGATTATACAACCTATACAACTTTTCCACACTCATTACTCTCTCTCTCATTCAACTTCTTTCCTTTTTTCTTTCATTGGTTTTTACATGGCTCTCTCTCCCTCTTTGGCATCAATGGAAAAGAACACAATTCTAATCACTCCCCCTTAAGAGTGCACCCACACATCTCATACTGCAACAATCAAACTTCCTAGTCCCCCTTAGGAGTAGACCCAATCATTAGTCTAGAAAAATGACGAATCCGTAGATCCACTGAACTAATGCACCTCCATGTGCACCTAGTTCAAGGAAGAAAGGCCAATGACCCCTAGCTTCTCCCTAAGATACTCAAAAGTATTTGTGAAGTACTTTTTCTGCCTTAGTCATTTTCATTTTTGGTTTGCATAAATGTCTTTAGCTTCGGATGTACCTGCACTCAAATAAAATCATCAGAAAGATGCACAATGTGCCACATGGTGGTTGTGTAGCTTTCATCTTTCATCTTCTTTTTGGGAGAAGGTTTGGGACACATGTTTACTTGTCAGTCATTTTCCTAGGAGCTATCTTTATAAGCTCACGATTTTCTGCCTTGTTGACATGTCATCTCTTCGCAATGGGTTATTTGCACCACCTATAAAGTAATTTGATTGAGGAGTTTGTTAGAGTTGGTTGGCCTTTTTATTTTCTTTTCCTCAGTCTTTGGGATGTAATTTTTGAGACGATTCCTAGGAGTGATGTGATTGGTCAATTGCACCTTTTTCTAGGCTATTGTTTTTATGATATGATCATGTATGAGCTTCTATCTTTGCTAAAATATCTAAAGGGTATTAATGCAGTAGCTGAGAATTGATGTGCAAAGATCGTTGCAACCTAACTAAAGATCTATGATCAAATCATGTGCTATCAATTGCCAACATTTGGCAACAATCACTTTTGGGTTGAGGCGGTGTGTTTCTTTTGTTCTAGCTATATAGGGACGGTGGTGACACAAAAGAGCAAGATTTTTTAAAATTCCAAGTGACATTTCCTTTGTTAGGAAAAGTTCCTTTAGATTTCTTAAGGGTTTTTAGAATTATTTTTATAAACAAGCTGCAAAACTACTTTATTCTAGCATATTATATCTATTAAGGTTTAAGCTATTGTCAGATTGGCATCTGATCTTTGTTTCAAAGTTCATTTTATAATTGAAGCACAAATTATTGAGGAGAATTTGAGACTGTGCATGTATGGCCTTTTTCAAGCTTTCTTTCTTTATATTGTCATTCTGAATGAAACACTATTTCTTGCAAGCTATATCCAGATAGTTTAAGTAGTGAATTTCTATGCTTTATGCTCGTATAGTATAATAGTGGCTTAGGAAAGCTAGATTATGTCATTGGACTATTTTATTTTTCTGAAAGTTGTTATTTTGTTGTACTATGTTGTATTAGGAGCTAGAGTTCATGTGATTTCTGAAATATTATTTTGTTACTCATAAGAAATCTTTATGTTTAATCGGACCTTAATGAACACTTGCTGCAGAAAAATCTGAAAGTCTACCCTGTGCTTGAAGTTAGCCTCTGTTGTTTTTTCTCTTTACAATAATGAAGGGTTGTGGTGTTCTGCGTATTTTTATCAATCATAAGAATGATTTGGGTTTGAAATGTTGTAAAAGCTTTGGCACATCACATTTTATGTTTTATGTTTATATTTCCTTCTTCCCTTATCTCAAAACCCCAAAGAAGAGTCAACTTTCTATAAAAAAACCTGGAGGTATTCAATGAGATGCAATTTTTCCCCCACTCGTTGAATTTCCCATAAGATTGTCGGAGAGACGCAAGCTTTGATGATCAATAGTTATTTTTCTGGAATGCTTGGTGGGACCAAAGTTTTCCAAATGCCTAATTAGAAGTCAAAAATATTTCTTGCATCAGGCTAAGGAAGGAAACTAGAAGTTTCATGCCCAGAGTCCAAATAAGAGCATCCTCAAGAGGTCACTTCCAGTCCTCAATTACCTACCTCAATCCCTAGAAGGAGAAGACTTATAGGTTTTGTATCACTTGTAAGGAGTAATAGAGTGAGAAGTTAGAGCCCAATATTTAGAGCTTTATCTACTCTACCCAGAGGCTTAAACTTCCAAATAAGATTGTATATCTGATTCATAGGAATCTTTTCTCTATGGCTCACGTACCTCCCCTTACTCCTACAAATTTCATAACATTGGATAGTGGTAGTCCACTACAACCACCCACACCCCTAGATGTATGACATACCATACCTACTAATGCCCTCAAGGCTATTCCAAGATTCTCTGGAGAAGATTTCAAAACCCCTTCCAAACACCTTCAAGATATAGCAGAGGTATTTAGGGTACACAACATATCAGAGGAAAACATTGTGTTGAGACAGCTAGCTACCTCTTTCAAAGGGAAGGCTCAAGATTGGTATCAATCTCTAGCCTCAGGTTCCATCCTTTCTTGGGAACAGCTCGGACAACGCATGTTCAAATGATTCTCAGAAAAGGATGACCATTCCTCATTGCTACAACAACTAATTACCATCAAGAGGGCTCCACGGGAAGCCATGAGCAACTTCAACACCAGGTTCCTCAAGACCTAGGAAAGGATCCCCATGACTGCTCGACTCTAGACTGCAATGGCATTCATGTTCTATCTAAAGGCCTTAAACCAAGATATCGTAGTCATGATAACCTCCATGGGAGGGGATATCCTATCCAACACATACAAGGTGGTAGTACACACAAAGAATAATCTGGTTGATGCTGGAAAGCTTTTGTTTCAGCCTCCGATACTAGTGTTTGTAGAAATATCTGATGGACATCAGGAAGAAACCACTCCAAGCACTCTTGCAACACAATTAAAGCTAGTCACACTGTAGTCTACGAATGAGTATCTTACCACTCAAGCAAGCACATTGGTTCTTTCCTCGATGATGGTGGATATTGTTGATATGAAGGATCTCATGTGAACTTTTGCTAATGAATTGGTCATTATCAAATGACAACAAGTGATGCTTCTTAAAATGACCAATCAAGACTATGGTGGAGGAAAGCCACCTTATAAAAAAAATTCATATCAAGGATCCTACAGAGGAGTAGGTCAATAGACATCGTCAACAAACTGAATAGTTCCATTACAGATAGTCAAGGATAGCCTAAATAAAGAGCTAGTCTTAGGCTGGAACAATTTGGTAGAAGATGAAAATGCCCGATGCTTCCCATGCAATGATAGCCATATGCCCCGAAATTTCTCAAGGGGAAATATACAGTAGAAGGTGGTAGATCAAAGAAGTAAAGGCATGGTCCCAAATGCGGATGAGTACAAATCATCTAAAATGGAGAATGCTCATTTTAGAGCACAAATGCAAGGGATGTCCCTGGAGCAAGAATTAGACATTACACCCGACCAAGCTCTTTTCTCATGGTTGGAAGAGGATGAGGCTTGTTCACAAACAAATCTCCAATGACTAGAGTTCCACAAGTGAAGTCAGATTATAATACAAGATCAAAAAGAAGGCCTATGGGAGAGTATGTACAACAAGCTTTGCCACGTCTACAACCGCGTCAACTATTCCCCTCAGAGACGTAGGCTTCGTCACCCATTGTTTGACCTTTTCTGTAGCCACATAACATATCATCAGCGGAGAAAGAGACAAAAAAAACACCAAGCCTAGTCACAATTGAACATTTTCTTCTAAAAATAAAATAAATACCACCATTTAAGCCCAAGGCCCAAATGATTGGGACAATTAATGTGGTGGATCAACTGAATAAGGTGCCTACCAATGTATCATTATGGGACATCATATCAATTCCCGAGCAAAAAAATGTTGCTTCAAGAAGCATTAAAGGTGGAAGAACAAAGCTTGCAAGTGAATGTCACTCAGCCATGCAATCAAAGTCGAAATGACAAACCTGTGCTTCCCCCTCAAGCTCTGAAAGCAACAACTTATGCAAATGATATAGGCAACACAAAAGAGAAAGAGGCAAGTGAAACAAATCCCACACCTTTCTTTTTAACACTTATAGTAGGAGACAAATTGTTGCATAATAATATGATTGATTCGGGGGCTAGCACAACCATTATGCCAAAACAAGTGGCAGATGCTTTAAAGCTTAGGTATGAGCCCCTTGAAAAAGGAATTATGCAACTCGACAGGAAGAAGGTTCTGACTGTTGGTCGAATAAAGGATCTGTCCTTGACCCTTTTCACCTTCCCAAGCCAAACACTCATGCAAGAGGTGGTAGTAATAGACATTCCACCAGTCTTCAAAATGTGTCTATCAAGATATTTCATCACCAAACTTGGTGGGTACCTTGCACTTGATTGGTCCCACCTAATATTGAGAACCAAACATGGGGTGAAGATGAAGATTCTATTTGAATCCATGCATCCTGAACACATTATGGATGATGCAAATCTATGCTTCAGAGCTACCCATACCTCTACCTTTTAGCAGGAGAGATATTGTGTAGAAATTTCCAAAGAGGAAGAAGATACAAGCGAGTGGATTTCAGAAAAAGAAGTGTTGCTCAACCAATTCACTGATTTTTTTCCATTTGCAAACTTTCATTCTACAGGGCTAAGCACCTATGTAATTTTTGACAGAGATCAAGTTTCTCTGAAACTAATGAAGAATCAAGAGAAGTTCGATGACCTGTTTGATGATCATGTGTGGACCTTATATTTTGATGGTGTTGAATGCAAGTTTGGTGCTAGAGTGGGTTCTCGATTAATGTCTTTGATAGGATTAGAAAACCCCAAAACCTATCATTTTTAGTTTCCATGCTCCAATGATGATACTGAATATGAAGCTTTGGTTCGTATGTTGATTCTAGCAGAGAAAATGGGCGCAAGTAAGATACGAGCTTTCAAAAATTTAGAATCAATTTAAAGCCAGATCTGTGGGCCAACGATTGAAAAAAATACACAGCTAAGATCATACATACATGATAAGGTATAGGATCTCATCGAGAGTTTTAAAGCTTTCGATATACAAGGGAATCCCAAACAACAAAATAGAATTGTTGATAAGACATTTCCTATCAGACCACAATGGGAATCAGTTTTCGACCCGATAAAGCAGGACACGGTGCAGATCACTATCCAAGCCTCAATTTTTGACAAAAGTCAAAATTTGCAAATTTTGGGTGATGATATTCAAATTGTTTCCTTTGCACAAAAGTCAAGAACCACTCCTAACTATCCATCATTAGGGATGAATCTCCTCAAAGATACAAGAAATGGAAAGCAAAGATTCTCCATAGTTTTAAAGGATTATGAAGAGCTTGACATTGGAAGTAACAAAAGACTGACAGTCGGTAGGAAAACCTCTTGCAAGGATAGAGGAAATCTAAAGGATATATGCTATAGATATGATCTCAGAGGTTACGACCCAGGTATAGTTCAACGTACAATTTCCCTAGATGAAGGACCCAAGCCCATCAGGCAGAGACAAAGGATAGTCCACCCAAAGTTTGAAGCTCTGGTAGCACAAGAGATCATCAAATGGGGTGAATCAAAGGTCGTGTGCCCTATCCAATTTTTTTCCTGGGTATTAAATATGGTCCCAATTTGGAAAAGGAATAGAGATATCCAAACTTGTGTTGAGTTTCAAGGCTCAAGAAGGATTTTGCTGAAAGACCATTACCCCTCACCACTGATGAAGTAGTTCTCATAGCTAACTAGATTAGAGAGTTTCTCCTTGATAGATGGTTCCCCAAGGAATAATCAAGTCTACATAAAGGAATCCGACCAACACGGGACGACATTTACCACCAAGTGGGAAACGTTTGCATATTAAAAAAAAACACCATTCAAACTCTCTGATGCTGGTGTAGCTTTTCAAAGGGAAATGGGAATTACTTTAGAAAGATGGGTCAACCAGATTATTTTCATATATCTGGGCAATTTACTAGTTAAAGATGGTCATTTTGATCATCTAAAAGGTTTTCTTTTCAAACACCAACGATTTGGGATTCTTCTTAATCTAGAAAAATATTTCCTTGGAGCATCCCAAAGAAAGCTTCTCAGCTTTACAATACCATAGGAGGGAATAGTAATAGATCCCAAACATACTCCATGCAAACCTCCTTATCTGCAACCTTCTCTCTTATGAAGTGATACTTAATGGATATGTGCTTTTTTCTAGAGTTCATCATAGGATTCTTTGAAATATTTATGGTACTTAAATTATCACAAAGAATTGAGATGGGTTCTTTGCGCTCTATCTTGATGTCCTTAAGTGTTTGCTTCATCTAGAGGACTTGAGTACAACATGCTTTTGTTGTTACATATTCTCCTTCTGCAATGAATAGAGTGATTGATTCTTGCTTATTTCTCATGTAGGAGACCTACTTGTTTCCCAAGAAGAATGCTCCACCACTAGTGCTTTTTTTGTCATCTACACTTCCTTTCCAATCAACATCTGTATATGTTGTTAAGGAAAAATCCTTTCTCTTAGGGTACCATAGCCCATTTTCAATAATACTTTTGATGTATCTGAATATTCTTTTTACTACATTGACATGAGACTCTTTTGATGCAATATGAAACCTTTCCACTAAACATACAACTTGTATAATATTTGACCTTGATGTAGTTAAATACAACAAGTTTTTGATCATTGGCCTATACATTGTCTGATCTACCTCAGCTGATTCATCTGATTTACTTAACTTGCAGCTAGTTATCATGGGGGTACCAACTGTTCTACCATCTTCCATGCCAAATTTCTTGAGCATCTCCTTAGAATACTTGGTTTGAGATGTAAATATCCCCTTGTTAGTTTGTACAATTTGCAAACCAAGGAAAAATGACAACTCCCCTAACATTGACATCTCAAATTCATCTTGCATATGTGTAGCAAATACTTTACACATTTTATCATTGCTACCTCCAAAAATGATGTCATCAACATAAACAACAATAATAATCATGTGCTCACATTCAGATTTTAATTATAACTTACTATCTGCACATCCTTTTTTGAATCCTTCTTGTTGTGGCTACTAGTCTAGTCTGGAATACCATGCTCTTGGTGCTTTCTTTAGACCATATAATTCCTTTCTCAATCTACAAACATAATCCTCTTCTTCTCATAGTTGAAAACCTTCTAGTTGTTTAATGTAGACTTCCTCTTCTAGTTTTCCATTCAAGAACGTAGATTAGACATCCATCTGATATACCTTGAATCCACAATATACTAAAAATGTAAGAAATTTTTTGATTATTTCTAATTTTCCTACAGGTGCAAATATCTCTTCAAAATTAGTGCCTTCAACTTGTTCATACCCCTTGCACGCTAATCTTTCCTTGTTTCTTACTATAGCTCCATCTTCATTCAACTTGTTTCTAAACACCCATTTTGTGCCAGTAACATTTTTGCTTGGGGGTTTAGGAACCAATTCCCATATTTTATTCTTCTCAATATAATTTAACTTTAACTCCATGGCCTTTATCTAATGCTCATCCAAGTTACTAGCTTTAGAAAATCTTTTTGGCTCAATTTGCAATAGGAGAGAAAAAATTACTTGTTCTTTATTCTTTGCAAGTTTTCTCTTGGTCAAAACTCCTTCATTTTATCACCAATCATTTGATCCATTGGATGATCCTTTTGCACATACTTTGCAAGTTCTTTTTCAATCTATGGTTTGCATGCTTCTTCCTCATTTTTTTCATTAACGACAACATCTTTTTCATCTTTTGATTCAATCTCAAGGTTGGTTCTATTGGACTTCATCTGATTTATATGGACTCATCAATTTTGACATTGATGGTTTCAACAATCTTGTGCAACCTTTTGTTGTACCATTTATAAGACTTTCTTTGGGTGGAATATCATAAGAATATACCTTCATCACACCTCAAATTAAAGCTTCCCAAATTTCCATCTTCTCTCTTTATATAGCACTTACTACTAAACATCTTGAAATACTTGACAGATGTAGGTCTGCCATACCATAGCTCATATGGAGTCTTGCCACTATTTTCTCTTAAAAGAGCTCTATTTTGAATGTATACTATAGTGTGAACTAATTCATTCCAAAAAGTATTTGACGATTTGGCCTCACTCAACATTGCTCTACCCATTTCTTTAACTATTATTTTTCTTCTCTCTACAACTCCATTTTGTTATGGAGTTCTTAGTGTTGAATATTACCTCTTAATTCCATGGTGTTCACAATACCTATTAAAGTAACTTGATGTGAATTCTCCTCTTTTTGATCTTAAGCACTTGATTCTCCTATTGGTTTCCTTCTCAACAAGCTTCTTGAATATCTTAAATTTCTCAAATGCCTTAGCATTCTCCTTTGGAAAGGTTACCCATGCCATTTTGGTATAATCATCAATTAGTAGCATGAAATTGTTGGATCTCAGTTGTGATCATATGGTTTGTACTTGATGACAAAATCCTTTTCAGTTGATTCTACTTGTTGACAGTTTCAGATTGGTTTCTCATGCTTTATCTTGGTATAGTTTTGTCTATATGGTTTACTTATCTTGGCATTCAGTGGATAGTCTTCATTCATAATTTTAATATCTTATGGTACCGATCAGTTTGAGCTTCGTGTAGTCTCTGGTGACAAAAAAAGAACATATCGGCATGAGAATGGCAGGGTCTTCCTGATCCATTTATGAAATGTCTATGTTTCCTATCGACAAGACATTTCTGATGTCATAATGATTTGATTTTACATTACACATGGAGTTTCATCAGGCAGCTTTCGGTAGGACTTCTCTTTTGTCTTGGCGACAGTGGAAAGGTATATCAACATGAGTTGTGTTCACCGCTGAGAGGTCTTACTGAATTAGTCAAGTCTCACTGACTAATACATAAGGTGGTTCATCGGCGTAAGAAATCCCTATCAGCATGTTGTTTCATCGAGCACTTTGTGTCTTAGCGACTGGCACATTAAAGATTCACTTCGGTCAGACATGTTACTTTTGGTATGAAGTCACAGCGAAATTGGTATGTCACACTGACCGCCATTGAAAAATTATATATCGGCATGAGTTTAAGGCTTCGGTGAAGGGTCACAGTGAAATTGTTATGTCTCACTAACCATATGCATGTGGACGTCTATCAGCAAGACATTCATGTGGTTTCGGCGACCAATGATGAAATTTTTGGCAGGAGTTTTGTTATCGGGGTAATGTCTCATCGAACCTGAAATGTCTCCCCAACTAATGCATATGGAGGTTCATCGGCAAAGCTGGGTGGTATTAGAATAGGTCTCGACAAAGTGGTTTTGTCTTGCTGACATCACATCTGGGGTTTTGCTTCGGCCAAACACAATGTATTCGATATATAGTCTCATCGAAGACATATTGTCTCACCGACTATGCACCGAAAGGTCTTATCGGCAAAGGTTGTGGCTTCGCTGAAATGTCATAATGATTTCGTGGTGTCTTACCGACTTGTGCATAAAGACTTTCAGTATGACTCAAGCATTCTATGAGAGGTCTCCCCGATGACGGTATGCTATAGCGACACTCATAAGAATGAAGGTTACTTTTGGGTGAGAGAATTGTTATGTCTTGCTGACCACTGATAATGAAATACATTTTAGTAAGACTCATGAGTTTTGATGTAGAGTCTTAGCGAACCTATCAAGTCTTGGAAACAAAGTCTAATGAATGAATTTCGGTGAAAGGTTGGTATTGTCTTAGTGAATCTTAGTGAATAAAGCATTTCGGTATGACTCATGTGCTCGAAGAAAGGTCTTGGCAAGTATGAATTCTTATACCGACTGACAACATAAAAGTAATCATCTCAACAAGAGTTAGGGTTTTCGGCTTGAGGTCTCGGCGTGTGACCTCCGGTCTCGCCGATGGAACACAAAATTTTTTTGTCGGCATAAGTTATGACTTGTCTTAGCGACACACAAGATGATAAGTGACTTTCAGTATAATGAAGTTATCTATATGAGGTCTCCCCGAAAGTGATATGTCATGGCGACAAGTTTGACCACGTGGGCTTTCGGTAAGACACCAGATGTTCTACAAGATGTCACCCTGACAATGCATTGTCTTGGCAAAGGTGGATGAAGGATACATCTCGGCGAGAGTGTGTTTTTGTCACAGTGACTCATAATGGATAAAGCCTTTCAGTGAAACATAATGAAATCTACATAACTTCTCCCTGACAACAGAATGTCACAATGACAAATAGAGGGATGACTGATGGTGATAAAGTTGCCTTCGGCATAGGTATTGAATTGTCACGACGACAAGTTTGATCATGGGCGCTCTTGGAAAAACAAAGACTTGTCTACAAGATGTCTCTCCGATATCAAAAGGCTATAGCGATAGTGAATAAGATGAAAAGGATTTCGGTGAAACTTGATGTGGTCTGCGAAAGGTCTTCCCGACTTCACTAGGTCACGGTGAAAGCAAATAAGGAAAAAGAAACACAGTTCGCATAAGGTCATAGTGAATCACAGAGAACACGTGGTGACTGTTGTCTCAGCGAATGATTAACGAAGACTCATACATTGTGGCCAGCATGGATTTTTCTAAGTATAGTTGCATGTAGACATCTTTGGTTGGCATTGAATCTCTAGCAAGATATTCTTTGAGTTTTTAGAGGTTATGATTTTCTGTTAGTGGGCAGTCATGGCTTTGATGAAAATATTTTAGTTATAATTTGAAATCTCCCGACTCAGCATAGAAATTAAAGCTCTCTGGATATGCATTACTCTGATTTTTACCATCATCTACAGATCATCGTATTCAGCTTCATATTCTAAAAATAGCAAGAGAGTTTCAAAATCTTGTGAAAAATGCTTTTTGAAGATTTCTTGATAACAAACATACTTGAAATGTATATAAAAACCAATGTTGAAAATAGTGAAGGTGCTGTTGGTTATAATTATGAGAGTATCATTCCTTGTCTGTATGGGAATGTATGAATAAACTGTAGATGAGAAAACAGAGAAATATGTGCTTAACTGAAAACAAAGAAATCCTCTGATATTTTTATTGTTCTGAAAATAACAATGAGGGGATGGTGCTCCTTGAGATGGATATCTCTAAACGAGGGGTTGGTGCTCCTTGAAATTGATGTTTCTAAATGAGGGGTTGGTGCTCAAAAATTAGCCTATAAGGCATTGTTAAAAGTGGTTTTTGAAGATTAAGCCAGTAAGGCAGTTTAGGAGTGGTTTTTCAACCCCAGGAGGGTTTTCCACTCGGAAAATCTTTTGTCTCTTTGTTCTTCTATGTGCTCACTGCTTTTCTTTGTTGTTGTTGTTTCAGTTCACTTTTGGGATTATTAATTTTCTCAATTTTGTTTATGAATGATTACATTCAACTCATGAATGCATTAATCAGAGTAATATTGAGATCAAATCTAAGCTATGTTTTTGAATATGTGAAAATGAGTCAAATCTGTTAAGACACTGATTCACCCCCCCCTCTCAGTGTCATTTTAACTCCAACAGAAATACCTCTCACCTTACAGCCCTTTTGTCCTCATTGGACCACATAGATCAATATGAACTATTTACAAGGGTTTTGTGGTTGAAAAATCCTTTGTTGGAAACTTGACCCTTGTCTGCTTTCCTTGTTGGCATTCTTTGCAAGTAGTGTTAGCAAGCCTGGTTATCTTTGGAAGATTTCTTAATAGCCCTCTTGAGCTTATTTTTACTAGATTATCAAAATTAATATGCCCCAATATTCTATGCCACATCCAACTCTCATCTACATGATTTATTAGTGTCCAATTGTTGCTTTTTAGTTCATAAAGGTTGTATAGGTTGTTATTAGTCCTAACTCCTTGAGAAATTATCTTACCATTCTCCCTTATCTTGTAGCCTTCAGAGTTAAATTTAACTTTATAACCATTGCCACACATTTGGTTGACACTTAGAAGGTTCTGTTTCAATTTGTCAACATAAAGGACATCTTTTGTCTTATTATTTTCATCTAGGCTCAAGATTCCTTTGCCACAACTTTTTACATTAATATTATCACCTATGCTTACTCATCCTTCCTTTCACAATTCTTAAGCTCAATAAATTTTCTTTTGTCTCAAGTTATGTACTTGGAGCAACCACTTTCAATTACCAAAATATTTTGTTTCTTTGCATGTAGTGCAGTTTGGGCAATCATAGATCTGGTGGAACTCTATTCTTTTTCTTGCCACACTTTCCTAGGTTTCTATTAAATCTTCTCACCCTCTTCCTTAGGAAACTTGGATTCCTTTTCCATTTTAGGGTTTTTATTCTTCTTCTTCTTCTAATATTGAATATTTGGTGTAATGAACTTTCTTCTATAGGGGTATGTGCAGGATCATGGTGGGCCAAAAAGTGGCAATATGATGGGTATGTGGCTGACGATTTTTTACCCAAAATTGATGAAATGAAAAGGGTTTTTAAAGGAGATTCTCAACTTTCCACCAATATAAATTATTCTTTACTTTGAATTTAATGTAATTATTATTCATTTTCTATTCAAATTATGACTAAAGTCCTGATTGATAGATTGATTGAAAAGCATCTATAGCTTTCAAACAGTATCATATTTTTTGAATCCAAAACATGTGCCACATTCTATGATTCACATACAATAGGATTAAAAAAAGAAAAATTGAATTTCATGAAGTTTTGACCAAGTTAAGGTGGTCAAACATACAATTTTTATATTTTTTAAAAGTTGTAATAAAAAATTCATAATTAATTATTTACTTGGAAAAAATACAAAAAATATGCATCACATCGAGACATGAGTCCTCTACTTATATCTAAAATATTATAAAAAAATATTATCATTTTTATTGTGGTTAGGTGGTCGGAAGACACCTACTTCTTACTTTTTCCTAAAATTTAAGTACTAGTGCATTGAAATTTCAAAATTTCACCAAATAGATTTATTTTTTAAAACAAACCAAGTAGTTTAGAAACTACATTAAATTTGCTACAGATTCTATTCTTACATATTTTTGAAATAATATAGATAACTTATTCAAATTTTTACGTCAAGTTTCCTAACTCTGATTTTTCTAATTTTTTTGCCACTTAAGGGCCTATTTTTTCCATGATAATCCTACACATGCCCATAGTTTCTAGCTATGTGACCAAAATTGTTGTAGTTGTAACAGATTACACTCATATCAACTAAGGGAGAAAATAGATTCTTTCTTAAAGAATTTGTACTCCCCATAGGAATGACACTACATTCTCTATCCCTATGACAAAATTGATTGCATGTATAATAGTAACCATGAAAGTATGAAGAATACCTATTCATAGCATTTCCTTGAGTTGGATGAGGTGGTCTTCTTTTTCTTAGCCTCCTTTGATCATGTACTCTTGTAAAACCATCAACATCTGTCCTTGTTGTATTCTGCTTCTTCCTTTGTTGATTATTGATTAATTGGTTATTCTTCTTGTCTACCATAGGCTTATTTACTTCATCTAATTTCTTCCACTCTACATTCTTTTTCTCTTCAACATCTTGTTTACATGATTTCTCACCATTTGAGCTTTACTTTTCTTCTGCCCTAAATCTTTCATAAAGTTTTTTAGACTCATTGACAAAGGAACTCTTTCCTTTCTCTAGTCCTAAACTAGATTTCTCTTTATTTGCGTCTTTCTGTGTACTCAATAATTCATCAAGGATCTTTGATCCTCCCTTCAGCTTTAATCCTCTCTCAATCCACTCCTTAGCTTTCTCCAAATATTTTCTTAAGGAAACTACTTCTACCTCAAGCTTCATGCATCTATATACTTCAGATATTGCCTTGATTTTCATCACCTCTTCCATTCTTATAGCTTCCTCTACTTGAAGTTTCTGATTTACTACCATTTGATTTGATTCCTCAAGTTCTTTAGACAACTTCTTATTCTTCATTTTCAATCCTTATACTTCATTTCTCAGATCATCAAGATATTCTAAGCCATAAATAAGCTCTCCCTCTAGTTCTATTCCGACTTCTTCATCACCAAGATGCTTACCCATACCATGTTTCTACTTTATAGAGTCTTCAGCCATGAGGAGAAATTCTTCCTTTTCCTCCATTACAAGAGCACATTCAAGTTCATCATCTGAAGTATTCTCAGCATCAGATGTGTCACTTCCTTCTTGAATATATAGGCTCTTCTTTTTCTTTCCAAAGCTTTTCTTTTTAGGGTAATAGGTTTTCTTCATCTTATGGTCTTCTTCTTGTTCAAGTTTATCCTTCTTGTAGGGGCATTTAGAAGCAAAATGTCCTACTTTACCACATTATAAGCATTTGAAAGGTAACTTATCTTTGTACTTGCGATAACCTCTCCTTAGTCTTCTAATGAAGTTTGATTCTTCCTCATCAATCTATCCTTACCTAGATGTGGTGGTTTCAACTTTATCCTTTTCTGGTGCTTCATCATTTACTTTTTTGGCAACCTTGGAAGTGGCTTCTTTTCTTGATGGCTCTTTGTCTCCCATCCTCATCTCATAAGTGGTGAATATGCCATGTAGCTCATTAAGAGTGAGTTTGTCTATTTCTCTTCCTTCCTCTATTGATGAAATCTTAGAGTCATACTTGTATGTCATTGACCTAAGAACTTTTAGTTTAATGACCTCTTCCTTTACTTCTTCTCCATATCCTCTAATGGAGTTCACTATATCATTAACTCTCTAAAGATAGTTTGTAGTATTTTATTCTTCTGTCATCTTTAGACCTTTGAATCTAGCCTTTAGTACTTGAATCTTGGCCAGTTTTACCTTGTCATCTCCTTTATAGATCTTCTTCAATGTATCCCAAACATCTTGTGCATTTTTACAATATATAACCTTGCTATGCACAAATCTAGACAAGCTATTTGTAATAGCAAACCATGCCTTTTCATTTTTCTCATAATCTATTTTCCCTACAACATTAGTAGGGGGTGTGGTCAGTGGTACATATCCATTTACAATAGACATGTATCCACACATCAAATCCTAATTATTCCAAGTATCTCTTCATCAACAAACTCCAAAAAGTATAATCTATCCCATCAATCCAGGGCAGCTTGTTTGTGAAGGAACTTTCTTGATTGGCCATTGTGTTCACAAATATAAGAATCTACTTGAGTTGGTTAAGTTTCTCCTAGGGAATCTAAGGATTTGATTCCAATTTTTGGAACACAACAGTCTACTGAGAGAGGGGGTGGATCAATAGATTCTAAAATTTTAATCCCTACCCTTTAAACTTTTGAGCAGACTAACTTCATAAACACTTAGTGTACAAATTAAAATATGAATTGAAAATATAAACAATCACACAATCAAGCATCACATAACACACAATATACATGGAAAACCCAAGATGGGAAAAGCCACTATGAAAAAATGCTTCTAGGAGCTACTGTCCTAATCCAGCCTCACAAAGAAATCACTCTGTTACAACCTTTAAGGGAACCAACCCTAAGGAGACAACAATTCCTTTAACTGAGCACCAACTTAGTTATCTAATGGAACCAACCTATCAAATTCATGACATGTAAGATGATTATTTAATTTGTTCCTAAGGAACTCCAATCAATGTTACAGCTAAATCTATAACTTGTCAACTATATGTTGCTAGCACAACTCTCTTATCTGCTCTGCACCTCACTAGTTCAGCTCTATTCTTCTCTATCTTCTTTAGTGCATTCTCAATCCACCTCAATGCACTACCATAATCCTTATGTAGCTCTCCTTTTCTATTTAGTGTATTCTCTATATGTCTCTAGAGCTCAAAATATCTTCTACATTGTACAAACTCCTACTATCTTCACTTTGTTGCATCTCTTAGGCAATATTCTCATGTGTTTTGTGTGGAGCTAACTAATGATGATTGGCTTGGGATTATCCATAACCTCTAGATCTTCAGTTAGCATTTAGGATATCTTCTCCGCTATCATGTAGTTGTATTGAGACACAACATTAATTTCTGGTGTAGAGAATTTTCCTTCATTCTCTCCCTATCAAACCCTAGAATCGGATATGTAATTAATGCATCATTTTGATCATTCAAGGGTAAAAGCAAGAAGTTGAGTACACGAAGAGGGGAAATTTCGGGCAACAAAAAAAATTTCGCATAAAACGCGTACGCATTTTTTAAAAATGCGTACGCGTTACGGAATGGGTACCCAAACCGAAATCCGAACGCGTACGCACTCAGCAACGGGTACACGAACCTAAAACGCGTACGCGTTATGAAATGCATACGCGTTACAAACGCATACGCGTTTTTGAAAAGTATTTATTTTTTTAAATAAACCGCTGGCTTTTCATTTTATCCACTATTTTTGCCGAATTGAGAGAAGTCAATCAAGAGCGCGTACACGTTTGGAGGCTGTTGCTTTGAGCGTGTTTCGACTGTCACCTCCTCCCGTCAACACACCTGGCCTCTGAGACCTCCAGGTTGGTTGATTTCTGCCCTTTTTTGCTTTGTATCTCATTTTTTTGATTTTTAATTAGTATTTAAGTTTTTTTTGTGTTTAATGCATTTTATTTCAATTTTTAATAGTTTTAAATTGCATTTAAAAAATAAATAACGTTAAATTGTAAATTGAAAACCATAAAATCTAAACCTAAATTGGACATAACTTAGAAATTATCTAAACCCTAAAACATAAAACTAGAAACCTCTTAGAGACCTCTCTCCCCTTAGGTGAGCTAAAATTAGAAACCCTAATACAATTTTAATAGTTCTTGTGTGTCATTTTGATATTCTATTAGCCTATCCAATTACATCATTAGTAACTAGACAATCCATAACATCTTCCTCTAAATTCTTTCTATCAACTAGATCACATTTAAGAATAGGTTAGAGTCAGGGTTTAATTACAATTATAATTTAATAGGTTACATTTAGAATTAGTTTTTTCATTATAATTAGGGTTAATATTGGAATTAGGATAACAAATATAGTTAGAATTATGATTAGGGTTAAAATTAGAATTAGGGTTAGAGTTAGGGTTAGGTTTAGAATTAGGATAAGGGTTAAGATTAAATTAAGGTTAGGTTTATGGCTAGGGTTGGGGTTAGATTATTGGTTAGGGTTAGAGTTAGGCTAAGGTTTCAATTAGGGCTAGGGTTTAATTAGGGTTATAATTCAATTATAGTTAGGATTGAATTAGGGTTAAGGTTCAATTAGGGTTATATTTAAGATTTTATTTCTTTTAGGGTTAGGTTTGATTAGGGTTATAGTTAGATTCATAGTTCAATTCTATCTCTAATCATAACCCTAACCCTAACCCTAATTCTATCTCTAAGCTTAATCCAAACCCTAATCTTAACCCTAACACTAACCTTCACCATAACCCTAATCCCCACCATAACTCCAATTCTTATTGTTACCCTATCCATAACCCTTAATCTAATTTTAACCCAAACACTAACCCTAACCCTAACTCAATCTCTAATCATAACCCTAACCTTAACCATAATTTTATCTCTAACCTTAACCCTAACCATAATTTTAACCCTAGCTCTAACCTTAACCATAACCCTAACCCCAAAACTAACTCTAGTTCTTACTCTTACCCTAACCTGAACCCTATCCTCAACCCTAACTCATGTTTTAACCTTAACCCCAATCGTAACTCTAATTTTTACCCTTTTCCTAACCATAACCCTAAACCTATGCCCAAAAAATAACTCTAATTTTAACCCAAACCTAACCCTAATTCTAACTCTAACCCTAACCCTAACCCCAATATTAAGCCTAACCCTCACCTTATCCCTAACCCTAAACCTAACCCTAAACTTATCCCTAACCCTAACCCCAACCCTAACTCTAATTTGTACACGAATTACAAACCATAGGTTCCAAGAGAGACACTTAAAACTTATAAAAAATAGGTATTGTAGGAGTCACTTGGATAATAATTCAATGTATCTTAATTACTATCCCTATATGGAATTTCTCATGATTGATTTATGAATTTTCATCCATTAACTATATATGGAAATAAATGGGGTTCCCTCCTCTAATCTCTAGTGATAGGAAAATATGGTGTCCAATCTATTCAAGTAAAATTAATGGATAAACAAGAATACCACTCTCAATCTTAGGATTTAATTAAATAGCTATCTTTTAATTTCTTTCCTTTTTACAAGCTCCAAAATAAACCTACATGTACAAACCTTTTTATCAATGCCACTTTAAAATTACATTCTTTATTATATAACACTAGTGGCCCCATAACTAGGGCACTCATAACATACTTAAGGAGAAACAATATAGATTAATAGAAAAATATTTGAATCAATGAAAATATATGAGAGAAGCCTTATCTTTTGAAAAATGTTTCAATATGGTAAGAAGTTCCATCTACAAGAAATGAGCAAGGAATATAGAAAGTGAAGAATAGGGAGATAAAAAGTAAGCTAAAAAACTTTATGCACCTAAGTTTGATTGTAGTGACAAGATTTTTCTCAGGCCCAGTTGGAGAAATTAGAGACTTACTTCACCCTCAACCCCATAAAGAAAAAATATGCAATAAAATTTGCCTCTTTACATTTAGAAGGTGCAAGAGAGGTCTTCAATGATTTTCAATATTTTTCATCACTTGTTCTACTAACCTTCTGTTTTTATTCAACTCTCATTTATAGTTCTTAAGTGACTATCGGTTTCTATTCAACTCTCATTTATAATATGAATTTTTAATGCTATGATTTTTTAATGTTATAAATTGAATGGTCTTCAAATGAAATATTTTTGAATTTGTGCATGTTCAATGTGATTTTTAAATAACTTTGAAATTGTGTGCATTATTTAATTAGTTTGTTGATATATATTTTTTAATTGTTTAACATGCAGTTGCCATATCATTTCTCGTCCATGGATCCACTTTTCACTTTAGAGGATTTCATGCCTAATCCAGAAATTCCTATAGATCCTGGTGCACACCCCACCCCACCACATGAGGATATGCCTCACTCACCTCTGCATTCTCCACCACCTGACTCCCCACCCCCTCCTCCATTTGACCAAAATCAACTAAGAGAGAATATTCGAGCCAACTTAGTTGTGATTCAAAGGAACATAGATCTCATAAAAAATGAGACTATAATCCCTCCACATCTTGCACGGTTTGCATCTATGATGCAAACTATTGTCGATTTTGTTTGATCTATCGATGCAGACCTAGATAGGTTCCATCAATGGAGAGAAGAGAGGAGACAATTCTATGCAGATGGGCTGTCATATAAAGAAATCAATGACCTAAAAATCACTAAACAAGCTATGTGCCAATATTTTGTGAAACCCCAAACAAACGAACCAATACCACCCACAAAAAAAAGAATTTCAATTTTATGGTGTAGGCACCCGCAGATAGCTGCAAATTTTTGGGAGAGATGGTGGATGGTGTTTGATACTCCACCACATGGCAACAGTGAGGTGCCCTTATATTTTTTGAGAAAGTTATGGGCTGAGTTTGAGTTGGGTAAAAAACCCAACTATTTTGATATGAGGTCATTTCAGAGAGTTGGGCGTGGCATGCCCCAACATAGACTAGGAGCACGTGTCGATCCTCAGCGACGTGCTCTAGTTGCGCCTCTTGTTCCTCCTCCTTCTCCTGGTATTCCTGCTGCATTTCAGCAGCAAACCATGTTATCTACACTAGGAGCATTGAGTTCACTTTTAGGACATCTCACTCAGCAGACTACACACGCAGCCACTGAAGTGGCCAATACAGAGCATGGAGGCTCGGGCTATAGGGATACTCAGACATCCACTTCAGGTGAGGCACATGCATCTGGGGCGGGATCATACCTAAATTTACTATATTCTAAGGATCGTCCCACATAGGTATGTTCATCTTTTGAACTTAAATTTAATTCAAGTTTGAAATGTAAAAAATTCATGTAAATAATAACATCAAACTATATATATAATATAATATTAATTCAATAATTTTGTGTTTGGTGTATAGACACATGATGACGTGATGCCCGAAACTCAATATCATCATCGTGTGTATATGTCGAGTGCTGTAGATTTGGGCTCACCTTTTCAACAGGTACTTGAACCAAAATATATTAAATAATTTGTGTGTCCATATATATATATAATTTAATTTGAATTTGTACACATGTGTGAATTGATATATTATATCTAGATGCAGGGAAGTCATACTATTCCTAGTATTGATGAGCCACAAGTTACAGTGGTGAGCGCTCCTGAGACATCATCAGCTCAGGTGCGTGCTTTCAAAAGTTTGTTAAGTTTAAATTAAATACACATCATAGATCTAATTTAATTTTTACATTTACATACACATGTGTGAATGATCTATATGAACTGTTGTACATCTATATGTAGGGATTTGATGAGATAACCATGGCGGGCCGCGCACCTGAGACATCATTGACATCTATTCATGGGCAATCTCAGGTGCGTGATCATGAGGTCATATCATTCGAGGTTGTAAACTTTACTTTAAATCTCCTATACAATTTTTACGAACATTATATATATATATATATATTCAAGGTTTTCACATATTGTTTGCTTTATATGAATATGCAGGATATAGTGGATCAGGCATTTGCATCTTCTCAACAGACAGTTATGTTACCTATTGAAGAAAATGTGCCAGTTGATTCACATGACCATATGGTAATTTATGCATACTAGAAATCATTTTTAATATATTTAGTCGATATTTAATTAGTTTTTTTTAATCTAAAAGTTTATATTTTCAATTTTAAATATGTTTAATTATATCAAAATTTCTAAATAAATTTAAATCTAATTTCGAGTTTCTTGAACTCTTTTACAGCATGATGCAGGTACATCTAGTCAACGTGGAACAAAGAGGAGACTTGATTTGACCGATCAGCCTGAGAGTTAGATAGTTTTATATTTTATGGACTACAAACCTCTAGTTTCATTTCAATATATGTGTTGGACTTGACATATAAATTTTATGGACTATGTAGATCTCTAGTTTTATTTTGAACATGTTATTATCATATATGTGTGTTTATTTATATCAGTTGACTTTAATATGATGATTATATATGCAGTCAATTATGAGATCATGTTATGTTCATTTTCATAATTATATGCATTTATATACATATCTATATATTTATATTTTATCAAATTTTCAAGTAATACATGCACTATATAATAATTCTTATCTAGAATCAAATTTCATATATATATATATATAACTTATCAGATGGTTAGGTGACAAATTAAAACATTCCTTAAATAGTTTCTTAAATCATATTCATAATAAATTAAGGGCAAGTAATTCTAACTATTTTCCAATTACATAGCAAATATTGGAATCAATAAACAAAAAACCATCTCCTTGTATGTATATTTAATGTATAATCTATACAATTGAATAATTATATAAAATGTAGTAAATAGAAGACACATGAAATATGTATAATCTATAGAATTTGAATAAGATATTTAAAAAGTGACATCGAACAAACATATATAATGTACATCAAGAAGTTTAATGTACAACTATATAACATGATGAAACATATATGTGCATGTAGATACAATTAAACCTTATCAACTTTTAGGTGAATACCAAAAATTGATATTTACATAGTCTCCAGATAAAATAGTTTTTCAGTTCAGCAATCACATTGTAGACCGACTTGATGAGAACTTGCAAAAATAATTAATGTAAGTAACTACAATTTTTACGAGTCATTTAAGTAAGAAATTCATGCAAGAAAAGAACTGCATATAGTAAATTCCATACAAATTCAAATGATGTTAGCCAGAGGATGGATTAAGGGGACCTAAGAGGTTGGATTAAGGGGATGCAAGAGGGTGGATTAAGGGGAGTTGATAAAATGAGTTAAAGTGATGTAAGAGGGTGGATTAAGGGGAGTTCATAAAATGAGTTAAAGCGATGTAAGAGAGCGGATTAAGGGGATGCAAGAGGGTGGA